>MU184821.1:0-18067 GCA_016904865.1 Pissodes strobi | reverse complement strand
CCAAAGCCCAAATCAGGCCAAAGACTGAATCTTTGCATATAAGCTTTAAGTTTGGCTAATAAGCCTTAATAGTTGTGCCCGCATTTTTAAAACAAGTGGATACTGGTTTGATCATTCGTCTTCTGCTTGTCTTTTCAGTTGTGGGAAAGCCACAATAATATTTCATTTTTCTAGTCTCTTGTTTATTATATTTTTGTGTGAGCAAGTGTCATTGTCTCTTACTATAGGTATTATGGAAACATTTAGTTAACAATAGGTAGGTCCTAATATTACATAGCAGGTAACATTATTAACACAGAATAAAATAAATATGAAAAAGGAAAGTTCATAACACTAATAATTTAAATGCTGTATGTTCCCCCCATTGTTCTCGAAACTTTGGAGTCTTTCTAAACTTGCCGTTAAAATATTATTTTCGTGATTTAGTCTATTAATTTCATTAACAATTTTTTCCATTATTTCTTCAATATTATTGTTTCTCTGATCGTACGCTACATTTTTAAGGTGGCCCCAGAGAAACGAATCCAAATGTGAGAGCTCCGGACTATTTGGCGCCCAAGCAATTGTTCCGTTGCGCCCAATCCATTGCATACATGTCGCCCATTTAAGAAATCAACAATAGCACGGATGGCGTGCGGCGGAGCTCCGTTTTGTTGCCAAATGAGCGTGCGATATATTTCCAAAGGTAGTTCTTCCAGCAGATTTTCGATTTGGTGTTGAAAAAAGTTCAGGTATCTTTGACCATTTAATGTTCCATTATAAAATATTGGCCCTAAAATTTTGTTATTTATCATCCCGCACCAAATATTCACAGAAGTTCTTCCTTGTTTTTTAATTGGCTCAAATTTTCTTGGATTTTCAGTTGCCCAGTAGTGCTTATTATGACGGTTGAACATGCCTGAAGTTGTAAAACAAGCCTCGAATGTCCACAAAATATTCTTAAATAATTCAGGGTCATGATCTTGTTGTCTAATTAGAATTTGTGACACAAATCTGAATCACAATTCTTTCTGGTCAGGTTTTATGTGTTGAACAGGACGAATATGGAAGGGGGTCATTTTGTATCGTTTTAAAGTTCTGCGAACAGTTCCGGAACTAACTCTTCCTCTTGCATGACGATACGGAATATCTAGAACTGCATCGGCAACTGAATTAGTAGGATTATGTGTAATAGTTATTTATGTATTTAGAGCGCAAAGCAACGGATTCCGCTTGAGAAAGAATGTTATTGCACTACGCGTAGCGGAGCGCAGTAATCTTTCGAAAACGGCAATCTTACTTTGCACTCGAAAAACTCACAGAACTTTTTCTACAGCCCCATTATTTAAAATTAGATGCACATTTTTCTCTATACTTATTCTGAAATTTGCAAATGACTGTCAGTTTTGACATATTATTCGGGCATATCTAGAACAGGAGTGCCAGAAACAAAACTGTAATAAACGCACGACTGTCATTTATTTATTTTCGATTGCCATAGCTATTCATAGCATACTCGACGGAAAAAGTGAGAATTTTCTTTTCCATGTTCGCGCTAGAGCGCAAAATAAGGATCCGCGGCATTCGTCTATTTTGCGATTTCATTTCAATTTAGTAATTAGTTATTTTGCGCGCGGCTGTAGAAAATAGTTATTTGTTATTTAGAGCGCAAAGTAACGGATTGCCGCTTGAGAAAGAATGTTACTAGTAATCTTTCGAAAACGGCAATCTTACTTTGCGCTCGAAAAACACACAGAACTTTTTCTACAGCCGCATTTTTTAAATTAAATGCACGTTTTTCTCTATACTTATTCTGAAATTTGCGAATGACTGTCAGTTTTGATATATTATGTTCGGGCTTCGTGCATATTTAGAACAGGATTGTCAGCAACAAACTGTAACAAACGCACGACTGTCATTTATTTATCTTCGGTTTCCATGACCATTCAGCACACTAGACGGAAAAAGTGAGAATTTCCTTTTCCATGTTCGCGCTAGAGCGCAAAATAAGGAACCACGGCATTAGTCGATTTTGCGATTTCATTTGAATTTAGTATTTAGTTATTTTGCGCGCGGCTGTAGAAAAAATAATTTGCGATCCTTCTTCTTTGTAAACTTTTCTTTTTATCACGCAAAGATTTTGTTTCTTCAAATAATTTTTTTATTCTTAAAATCGTATTTACGGAAACGTTTCTATGATAGGTGGCAAAATATCCTCGCTTAGCTTCTCTTGCATTCTCTCCACTTTTATAGAAAAGGGTAACAATTTTTAATCGTTCCTCTAATGAATATTTCATTTCGTCAAAATTTAAAACTGTCATGACAGTGAAAGATAATACAGGTAATTCTTACCTATAGGTGATTTTTACCTATATAATATGCCGTGAAAATTAAGGGTTAAATCGCTTTTGTTGTTGTAAAAGAACATATTTCCATATAAGAAATCAATAAAATTTATATCGTAGCATACGTAAAAAAATGCTCGCTTTTGAAATATGAGATAAAAAAATGGGTATTCCATTTAAAAAAACAAGAATATACGCCGTAACTCTTTTGTTTGAGGTTCAGTTGTTTTCTAAGCGACATTTTCAAATTCTACGAAAGAAGTTACATGGAACTGCTATTTTCCAAGGATCAGCAACATGAGAGCAACAGCAAAACATAGATTCTGCACGTGGAGGTAGATTCCAATAACTCAACAAAAACTTTCATGGTGGCCCTGGTTCTAGTCAAAATACTTAAACGTAACAAAAATATCATAAAATAATGACCCTAATTGTTTAAACCATCAGTCCATGAGGATTTATTACACTTCGAAAAGGCTTCACAAAGGACGCTAGCTTATCGACCGTCTCGACTCCTCGCCGGTCTAACGAAAGGGGAAGATCCCGGAACAAATTTCAACACTTTGACCCTGAAACATTGCTGCCAACTTAACTTAGCTGAAATAGCGAGTCCGAGCGCATCCACGTCACAGCTCGGTCAATCGAACCTCTGCTCCAAATCACATTCGCCAAGCAGCAAGTAAATGCGCCTTAAAAGGAACCGTTACTTGGGAACGTCGATTCTTAAACCTGTCTAATTTACTGTCAAAACCATATGGTGTGCCTGTCTTAATGTCACTCCAAGGTGACTGGCATTTTGACACAAGAAATGAAAACACTAAATCTCTTCGAAAGATGAATAAAACAAGAGGAAACAATACTCGAAAACATAATTAGATAAACGAATTATAATCTACATTAGACGACTCTTATGATCTCCAAATTGTTTGGGGTAGGTACTGCAAACAACTGGTTTAAAATAATAAACATTCTCTAGGTTACATTTGTGTCGAACAATTGTTAAGTTTTTATTAACTTATAGATCAAAGAAAAGCTTGTGAGCATTTTCCCTAGTAAATAAAAGAGAGCTCTGTTATATAAATCCAAAGACAATAAGCCTGGCAAATTGGTATGCACAACCAGAACTTTTAAAAGAGGTTTCCGAACCTAGTCAAGTACCTACGACTCTGCAAGTGATAAAAATCAGCCTTGTTGTTATGATCACATCATGGGTATCTGGTACATCATAAATGTAAATATAAAAAGTATATTCAATAACTTTCAAGACAAAACGAAGTAATGTACTTCATACACTGTACCTATATTGGAATAATCCAAACTAAATTGTGTTTGTAAATAAAAGTAAATATAAACCAAGCAAAACGGTAGCATTTGTCCATGCCAACATTTGAAAATTCTACAGTCCAAGATCAGAGATACAAAAATAGAGAATTATGTTAAACTTCCTGGGAATAGGTATCAAAAGCAGTTTATGCTAATTTTGATGACTTAGAAGAGCAAGAAAGAAAAATAATCAGTAAGGCTTTTTTTAATTGATAATAAATAAGCCGATATGGCTTATGGTTGATGCTCCGTCTTCGGAGTCCATTTTAATTCTGGTTGGTAGTGATTGATCAGCGTTCATGTGAAACAAAATTCGACGCGGACGATCAGCGCGCGGATGATCCGCACGCTGACCGTCAGCCTTCATGTGAAACGGCACTTAAGTAGCTGTCTTCTCAAAAAAAGTAAACATCGCAGGACCTGACTTATCAATGACAGGACAAACACTGACTCTGGCCTCATCCGTAAGCTTGCTGGGGATTAACGTAGAAAACAACATGTCTCGGTGTAGTAACGTCACCAAATTCGCCAAGGCATCAGCACAAAAGCTACACACATAGAAAAGAGTTCTCAAACTGAGGGAATTGACGTTATTCCAAGAGCATATTGACTTTGATATGTGGCAAAAGCATATTACTTTGTGTGGAGAGAAGAATGTCTTCACCTCAGGAAAGAGTTCTCAAACTGAGAGAATTGACGTTATTCCAAGAGCATATTGACTTTCATATGTGGCAAGAGAATATTATTTTGTGTGTAGGCGCACTCTATACAGCAAAAAAGTTGTATACACCTCATCAGCACTTACTGCTCTATAAGGTCCAGATAAGACCATCTATGGAATAGTGTTCCCATGAATGGAGCTCGGCACCCAATCACTTGCTCAAGATATTGGACTCCATGCAGAAAGGAGTAGTCCATCTTGTGGATGAACCAGAGTTAGAAAAGTGGCGGACATATCTCTTTGCTATCGATACTACTACGGAAGGTGTTTAAACGAGCTGGTACTCATGATTCCGTCCAGATTTGTGCCAAACAGAAATACCCGTCAGACACAATCCATCCATCCATCAACATACGATTCAATTGCGAACACCTAAAAATTCTCTGTTTCGGAACTCCTATGTCCGGAGGACTGCCTCGCTCTGGAATGGACTTCAGAGTAACGTCTTTCCTACAGCGCTTCAAGTCCAACGTCAACAGTTTTTTCCGCACACGCACCGCTCAGTGGTATAGGATTTTTTTTTGTATGTGTGCCGAACATACAAGAAAATACATATTTTAATTATTTTTACTAGCTACTTTTTATTTTAGGGGAGATAATCTGTTTGATGTTTCTCAACATTATGTACGATATTTTTTTTTGCAGTTTAAATCGTAACATGCGTAACATTGAAAAGTGAAAAATGTTCACATTTTATATTATAAACCACATCTATGAACATAGGTAACGTTTAGTAAGTTAGAGTGTACTTACAGTGTACAGAATATAGAGTACTTAGGGGCATCGCCGAATACTAGGAATCAACAGTATAATTATTGATTTCTTACATTTTTATTTTTACCGTGGGTTAGAGAGATCAACATCTCTTCATTTTAAAAATATTTTGAACTTATTACCTTAAAGCTTGATGTTTTAGGACGAATTTTGCATAATTTATATTTTACGTATAATAATATCATCAATACAATGTATTATCTGAATTGACTATCTGTTGGTTTCTTTTCAGTTTGCAAATATGTCTGCCATAAAGTCTGCGAGAGCAAGGTAAGTAATTCCTTGATTTCCTTATTATTATGATAAATTATCTCAAAATCTCTTGAAATTCTTTCCATGTTTGGTGCTACTTAGCCATACGAGGCGGATGTAATACATTTTAAGCAGGATAAGATTTCATGGATAAATCTAATAATTTTTATATTTCAATATTAAGTAATTTAAAATATTACGGATATCAGCGAAAGACCGAAAATCAGCAATTTATTTTTATTTTTTGCTGACTGAAGTGATATTTAAAAAATGATACATTATCAATGACACTTTCTGTTCTCTACATAATAGTGTTGTCAGACTTTCAGTCCTACGTTTTTCGGCAGCCATTATCAACTTAATAATTATGTTTAATACGGACCAGGATTATTTTGTAATTTTTAGAGGAATCTTGGCTGCATTTCTCTTCAAAACAACGAAAATATATAAAAAACTTGCATTGTTATATAGGTTACAAGGCAGATTTTGTCAGTTTCTTCTAAGATGCTCAAATAGACTTCCTTCTAATTCAATGCATTTTTGGATATTCCTTTTAACTTTGTTGGCTGCCTTTTGAACTCACATGTTGTATCGAAGTTTTTAGTTCGTTCCTTGAATTTATGGGGTTTTTATAAATAATATATTTGAGAGAACCCGAAGGAAGAAATCCAGAGGCTACATATCAGGCGACCGGGCCGGCCACTCAACTGCTCCAACATTTCCAATCTGCGTTTCCATATCCTGACAGTGTTCAAAAATTGCAGGTACCTAACTCCGTTAAGGTTTTCGTGAAAAATATAAGGTCCCAATATTTGATACCTATAGTCCTGCCCAAACATTAACCTTAAATTTCACTTGGTGTTCATTCGCACTCCATATGTTCATCTTTTCTATTGAAAATTCCCTAGTTCGTAAATAGCTCAACAATATATGTATGTACCTTTTCTAATGCAAGTCTCCTTTCCTCATTTGTTATTCGACTGCCATATTTCCTCCGGGGTTTACTTACAAAACCAAAATGATAGACATTAGATATAATCAACGACTTCGAGGTGGCTGTCTGCGTTCTATATACGAGTACATATATTACAAAGTATAAATCTCCAGCCTTGCTTCCATTTATTTGGGAAGTGTAAAATATAGGTAACCTATCTCGTTTTCCTTCATTGGAAAACATTTTCTTAGGTAATAAGTTTTTTCGGGTCAAATCTCAATAAAATGGCATGTAGTAATTGCAAATATATCTATAACTGCCAAACAAACAATTTGTCTAATTCGATGGCAACATTATCATTCTAAATCTGTTGCGGTCAGTCGTAACTCAAATTAATCGAATAGTAAAAAGGTAAAAAGAAAATATCTAAAAGATATTAAAGTGGAAGGAAATCATTTCAGCATCCTGGAACAGGCTAACACAATCTCGTTTGTAACCTAAATAATGCAATTTCTTTGCATCTTAATATTTTTTTAAACGATAAAAATATAGCCTTCAATTTCAATTAGATCACAACTTTTATTACTCACAAGCTGATCAAAGAGCAATAAAAGCTAATTATGTAGATGTACTTAAATGGCCAGGGTCTGATAAAGGGGGTAAATAACTAAAAGTTATTTAAAATATAATTTTAATTTGTGAAGAACGCAAGAATGACAAATGTCAGTTCTAGAAGAATGCTGCGAATATTTCATTCATTTTTATAAGTAAAAGTAGAAATATGGAAGCAATTTTAATGGAAAATGATCCTGTGACAAAGTCAGTCATTTTCCCAGTTTTGTAAGATAGTGGGGCAATTTGGGACGGTTTGTTTCTTTTAAGGACCGAACTAATGTCATCCTAAATCGAGTAGAAAAAACAGAGTTCTTATTTTTTCGCAAGAATTTCCCTATAGGTTCGTCTGGATCACTTACATCTTGAACGCACCCCACAGAGTAATAAATGATCCTCTTGGTAACAAATTTAACTAAAATAAAGTTCCTACATCAATTTTGTGTCGTCAAGTAGTCGTTCTATTTCGTAGTCTTCGGTCATATCTATAACTAAATCCGATGAAAAGCTTTTCACTTCAAAGACGCATCTGAATCACCCGATCTGAATCACCCGATCCCGATCCATACTAGGAAAATTATATCTAATTAATGAAGATGAGCTGGCTTGCTCTTTTATATATATTTTTTCAATTTAACCTTGCTAGAACCATTGATGTCCCGTATGTTTCATATCACACTTTTTAATCTTTAATTTCGTTTCGTCCCTTCTCTGTGTTTCTAGCTCAATTTCATTTTTCTCGGGCGTGCTGGTGTAGATTTTTGTAGATTTTTCTTAAGAAATGACTTTTTTCGGTTTTTAAAACAAACCAATTGGTTGGATTCGGTCTTTTGGGCTAAGAAACTGTTTATGTTGGGTTATAGCTAAGTCTCCCACTTTATATAAAACATTTTCTATAAGGAGCGAAGTAACACACTTTTCAACATTATCATTTTGATTTCTCGCAGGAACTAAAACTTCGTTACTTATAATGTTAATTTTTGAGGAACTTCTGGAGGCAACATTAAAAGAAGTAGTAGCTTCATCTATTTGGTTACCTACTTGGTTTGAAGTTGAAGGTTCTTCAAAACTTTCTTCTTGGTGCAAAATACCAATAAAATCTGCATCATTAAGCACAAGGGAATTGATTGGCCAAATTCCACATTTGCGAAATGCGTTCGATAGATGGAGGAGTAAATGGTAAGAGTTAGGGATTAGCGGTAAGCTGAGCGATACCATAAATTGTGGCTGCTTTTCCAGGATTACTCAAAATGTAATCGTTGAATGCTGTCTTACATCGACTCTTGAAAGGACCGTATATACTCCGAGTCAAGCGGCTGCATCGTGTGGATGCAGTGCGGGGGGAGGGATAATATGGTAATTAAATTTTCAGTGCAATAATTTATTGCTGCCAATGAAGGATGCGTTTCATGATTGTCGACAATCAATAACACTTTGTTATCACCTACGGCACTGGGTATTAATCCAAACATGAATGCATCCTTCATTCGGACTCTTGGATACATATAAACAGGAGGAATTGCTAAACATGTAACCGAAATAATTCCACAAAAGTTTACCAAATTTCCTCGTTCGGCTGAAACACATTGACCAACTTGCCTTTCTCTGGCGAAAATTTGTATTTTTCTCAGACGACTGCATACTTTAAAAAAAGTTATTTACCATTTTCAGGCTTTCTATATCATAGTTTTGGACGTATTTTCACGGAGCTTGTCATCCATTCTTTTCCAGCTTGCTGATTTTCAGACCATTTGGCGGGAATTGTTTTATTGAGTGCATTTGTATACTGAAAACTTAAAGCATTAGCGTATGTTAAGCAAAAGTTCGAGATTTCTGAGGATGTTAGCAATTATTGTCCGATTCACATTCTTCCGACGCAGAGAAGACCTGTCTAGATGCGTATTTTAAAGATTGTGGATTCTCTTCCTCACTAAGTGATTAATTTCTTGAGTCACTTTGTTGCTGGAAGTTTTTCAAACGCGTTTTTTTACATGCCTGGGGAGGGTAATTTTTGTTCTGCCATACAATAAAGCACCATCTCGTACTTTCCTTCCGTACTTCACTTCTTCCAGGACGGCTTTTTTTAAACGCTGCCATTTATTTCAACACTAACCGTTTTTCGTTTACACGTTCTAATCATTCTGTAAAAAAATTAATGGTTGCCTAAATATGTTTACAAAATAATGAAAAATCGATGCTGGCATAAAATGAAACCTTAAATTTACTTGAACACATTCGACTTATTGTTATTTCGCCTTTACGGGGGCACCTATATATAAATATCAATCGATTTATTTGAAACTATCTCTTTTTTAAAGCTTTTTCCATGTGCTGGTACTCAATAGGTACCTAGTGGAAACACCTATATATTAAATTTCAAACCTATCAATAGTAATAATACTACTGTAAAAATTAATGTTTATTCTCAAAATATTAGCAGGGCAGATTGGTACAATGTCCCAAACTGCCCCTACGAATTTGTCTTAATCTGCCCCAAACAGCATTAGTGTGTAAATCCTAAAATCATTGATGTTCTCTTCTACATAAGCTTTGTATCCATGCCCTAAACTTAAACCTTACATACATATCCTAGATTATTGTAGACAAACTCGAAAATCATCATGTACAAGTTACTTACTTTAGACACACATTTTTTCACACAAATTTTTTTATGCCTAATCAGAATATTTTATTGGCCATAATCCAAAATACATGGCGGTCCTTCCAAGCAGCGTTTAAATACTTAAATATTGGGTAACATACCTGAGGCTTGCCTCGATATAATTCTCAATTTATAAGCACCCTGTAATTTTCAACTGCAAATCATAAGTAAGTATACAGCATTTCCTAAAAATATTTTAAATAAGGACCTGTTACCAGACACTAGTCGTAAAAATTTACTTAACATCAGCACCGGGTTTATTTTATATCTCGATGGGACCTGGGAAGTCTTTTACCAGGAGTCGCGTCGCGTGTCTGAACATTTTCTACACATTCGCCAATTTGTCACAAATATCGTCTTCTCAATAACTTTAGAAATCTAATGCATTACCTGCACAAAATTTAACATAGTGTGACTTGAATCTAATGATTCTGTTTTTCACCTTTGGCGTTGTATCCTACTGTATCGTAGACCATTTTGAATTTGTCTTGTCTCCTAAGAAAGTTTCTTTGTCAACAAAATTATCTGTAACAGGAAGGTTAACAGCTTGTTTGCTTGTTCCCATGTTTGTTCCAATTGTCAAATCAGCTTCAGTATTTTCTTTTGGCGGACCCACTCTAGTAGAATTTGTGTTTTGATTGGAGTTCTCAATTTTTTTTTATGTATATCATAGTTTTATGAGGTTTTAACTATAGATGTTTCATTCGGACTTAAGTAAATTCAGAATTTCACTAAGATTACAAAAATGCAGTAATATACAGGACTTTTTTTTCTTTTAAAATATCAAAGCTGCTACATTTTTAGTAGAAGTACACACACTGCACCGTTGAAAATATTTGAGGTCGATAAAGCATATCGAATTAAGTTTTTGATCAAATTTTGAAACCGATTCGAAGTTCGGTTCGCTAGAACGTGTGATGTACCATCTACCCTGAATCACTTTTATGTTTCTTAAGCGTTGGTTCAGTCGGTCACGTCTATCAGGGTGCAAAATCTTGGTAGACATTCCATTATGTATGTGCGTACAAAAGTCCACAGAAAATTACTCGAAATTGCTCAAAAAATACACAAAAGTGCCAAAAAATTCCACACAAATGCCGATAATTCCAAAAAGTTGCACAGAAATGCCAGTAATTCCAAAAAATTCCACAAAAATGCTAATAATTCTAAAAATGCACTCTGCGTGTACAAACAATTCCTGCAGCGATTTGCCCCTCCCCGACTTCGTCGCGTCGACTACAATGAAAGTTCGCATGAGGTCTCAGAACTATATTTTAACGGATACACATTTTCTTAATTCAGTCCCTAATTATTTTGTATTATTGTGCGTTTTTATACTTATTATAGATATCCGGAAAGAAAACAGCATTCCTCTGATCGGTTTTCTATACTTAAAAATAATTTAATTAGTTATGGATCATCTACGCGACCAAGACCAGCATATCATAAGTAAAATCAAGAAACAGATGAGACTAATGTTTTAGAAGAAATTCGGGTTATTAAAAGCAGAGCCCAGCAAATATTAAAAAAATATAACTTCAGACCCTATAAAACACATACCTATTATTCAGAACTTACACCCGGCTATTTTTTGCAATTGGTATCTAGAACAAAGTAAAGTAGAGTAAACAGACATTTTGCTCGATCGGTAATTTGGACGTATGAGGTGTATTTTTCTTTTTTAACAGAAACAATACTAGACACTGGCATCAGGAAAACCCTCACCTGAACTCACCTCATATTTGAGAGTGAGCGGCAGGGTAGAGGCGGCTTCAGCATCACATGCTTCATTTTGGATGGACAAATAGTACCTATATAGAATTTATGAAGGAAGTCTTTTAGCAGCCAGGTATATAGGTATATTGGAAGATGTTGTTCCTGTACTCCTCATAGATGATGTTCCCTTGGCTGGCTTAAACACTATATATTTTCAGCAGGACGGAGCGTCTGCTCATAATTCCTCGACAATTCACCTCTTTTTTTCCTGAAAAAAGGTTAGGGCACTCATGAACCAATAAGGCCCTCGCGATCTTCCGATCTGTCTATTTTGGACTTTTTTGCGGGGTTACTTACAAAACAAAGTTTATGCTAAGAGTCACCGCAACCAACATGAACTTCGTGAAGAAATTACCATCGAATTTCAAAATTTACAAAGACATCCAATAATACTTATGAACGCTCTAAAATGAATAACTAAAGTATGTGAACTATGTGTTGGAGAAAATGGTAATCATTTGGAAAAATTTCTATGGCTCTTAAAAATGTCTATTTATGTTGTTGTTGTTGAAATGAAATGAAATGAAATCTCTTTATTTAGTACCTACTTGGCTAGTTAACATAAAAAATTTCTTTAAAACCCAATAAACTACATGTATATACTGATAAGAATGCATTTCATTGCATTATATACTTTTTGAAATCTCGTCCAACCTATCAGCATAAAAATTATTCATATTTTCTTCTACTTTTTCATCATACTTGCCGAAGTCTATGCTGATAATATCAGCACATTGTTTTTTATTTCTCACAATTTCTTTTAGTGCTAACCACATTTTCTTTCCATTTCCCATACAATTTTCTAAGTATATTTTGTTCGTAATATTTGTTATATAAAGACATAAATTATTATTAATTATTTATACTGGTAAATATTTGGGTAGGTACGTTGTTGGGTTAATAAAAAAATATGTTTCAAAATCACTTCTTCAGAATATAAAAAAAATATGTGCCTCACCTTTATGAGCACACAACTGAAGTGAAACCTCTGAAAGAGATATTAGGAATTCAGTTTTTTTTTGGAAGCTTTATTTTATTAACTTTTTTTTCTTATTTTGTTTTATAATACTTCTGTAATCTTTCCGAACAATTTTTTCGTTTTTTTTTCAATTTTTTCGAATATTTTTTGGTGTCTATTCCCCCCACCTCACTGATGACCTCGTGAAGGTCGACACTTTTCAATTTTTTTTTTGCTTTTTTTCTGCTTTCTTTGTTTGTTTCTATGATTTTTTTCTTATTTCGTTTTATAATACTTTTATTACCTTTCTAAACAATTTTTTACGTTCTTTAAATTTATTCCCCATTTTTTCGAAACTGTTGGGAATTCGGGGGGAGGGAGGGGGGTATAATTCCTACCCTACTGATGACCCCGTGAAGCTGGACACTTGGAAGGAACAATGGTTTTTCCATTTTTGGCATCCTCGATCTTGTAGCTAAACATCTTCGCCTTTTTTCGCCGAAAACCGCGTTTCTCTATCTTTTTTTTATATACATTTATTTTACTTATTTCATTTTATAAAACTTTTATTAACTTTCCGAACAACTTTTTTCCATTTTTCCGAAAATTTTTGGGTGTCCAAGGAGGTGGGGTGGGAATTCCGTCCCCACTAATGACCCCGTGATCCCGGGGTCATTGCTTGTCAGATTTTCGATCCGAGACACCGTTGCAGAGATACCAGCAAAAAACGTTTTTCTCCCAAAATCCCCTTTTAAATTAGAGCCCCGGGCTAGTTCACCATGAGGCGCACCTACCATAAAAATTTGACCCCGTTTCCCTTCACGTTCTCTCGAGATTAATTATTTTAGTTTTGTCTTCTCCAAACTCTCCTTGCCGAACGGGAGGGGGAAGGGGGTGTACAGAGGTCCAGTTTTTGCCAAGGATTCTCATTTTACCCCGGCTACATGTCCTGAAAATTTAGCTTTTTAGCTATACTGGAACATGCTTAATTAAAGTGGTGTTTCACTTTAGTTTCCGTTTCATTTGATTTAATTTAATATTTCCATTTTTTCGGACTTACCACCCTCGCTAAAGATTATGAATGATATTCAAAAAAAAATTTCTCTTTCAACAGCTAGCAGTTATTGAATAACATAATGCATTTGGAGAAACCTGTAGCTTATTCAGCTAGTCTTAAAAATAAATATACATATACTATTATATATTTTTGGACACCCAGAGTATGCCTAATTAAACCGGCTACAAATATATCTATATTTAAAAAAAAACAATGTTTGCTTTATAACTCTAAAACAGACTGACGGCACAAGAAAAAACAAACTACACCATTGGATTCTACGGAAAAAGTTCTATTTCAGCTGTCTAATAAGTTAAGACAATCAACTGTGATACGGGGTGGGGGGGGGGGGGGGGGGGGCGGGGTGTCCAAAATGATAAATTTCAAATTCACCCGGTATCTCAAAATCCAAGAGGGCTATGAAATTCTTGTTGACGGCATGTTTAATTTCACAAAAAAGTGTCGCGAAAACCGCAACTCCCTATAGTCAGATTCGGTGTTAACGTGCTGGTCTTACGATTTAACAAAGACATACTCTCAATTTTTCTTTTATTTTATTGCGTTTAATCGTACTATCCAAATAAAAGCACTGAGAATTAGTTTAAGGACTGTGCAGAAAACTGTGCATGAAAGAAAGCATAATATAATACCGAAGAATACTAAAAAATGTAAACGAAGATTTGCGCGAAAGTATTAAAATGGGAGTTCGGAATGTGATTTATGATTTATACAGATCAAAAACCAATGTAACTCTTCCAGTTTTAAAAGAAAATGTAAAAATTCGAGGTGTTTTGGAAATCGGACTTGAATCGTTATCAAAATTAATAAGAAATTTTTATGTGAGCAGCCACAGATAGTGAGTCAGCGTGTTCAATTTTTAAGAAAATATACGGAAAATTACAAATCAAAATTTAGAAAAGTAGTATTTTTAGACGAAACATGGATATTTTCAAAAGGAAGTGGTTCAAAATCTTGGCAAGATGATTCTGTGAAAAGCGTGAAAAGAAAAAAGGGATGTGGCCCGGGAAAGCGGATCATTATTATACATGCCGGTTCGTAACAGGATATGTTCCAGATGCAAGTTTAATTTTTTCTTCCACATCAAAAAGTTCTGACTATCATGACAACATGAATTGCGAAATGTTTGAAAAATGGCTAAAAGCTCAATTAATACCAAATTTAGATGATCCGTCTTTAATTATATTAGACAATGCATCATATCATTCAAGAATTTTAAATAAACAACCTAGTTCATCTTGGCGAAAAAGTGATATTTATGAGTGGTTTGAACAACACAACCAAAATCCTTTACCAAATATGTTAAGATCCGAACTCTTATCAATGGCAAAGTCTCTCAAATCACCCAAAATATATGCTGTAGATGAAATATTGCGCGAATATGGCCAATATCATTGCCAGTTTACTGCGATAGAATTAATATGGGCTGGGGCAAAATCTTTTTATGAAAAACATGTAGGTGATGGTCTTAAATCCTCGCAAGAAGAGATAGTTTGGCAAGATTCGTTGGATCATATTACGCAGGAATACTGGAAGAAATCGGTGGAACATACAGAAAAATTGGTAAGGAATTGGTGGGGTCGAGAACAAGTATTAGATGCCGAAGTAGCGCCGATGATCATTGCTCTATTCGAGGACGACTCAGATGATGAGGACTTTTCAGAATTTCTAAGTGATGATGACAGTTTTTAAGTTTTTAGCCTATAATTATAAACGGTTTTCTTTGTTTTCATTTTTTAGTATTCTTCGATATTATATTGGACTTTTTATTCATACATAATTTTCTGTACAATCCTTAAATTGATTACCAGTGCTTTTGCTACTGTTTCTGTTGGTGGGCATTTACCATAGTTAAACGGATTAAATGCCATTGTATTTTTAGGTTAGGTAATTTTATTGCTAAAATAAATTACACTATTTATTATTATCGTTTTTAATAAATAGATTTAGTAGATATACTATTTACAGAGATGGCGAACCAATGGCACGCGTGACATTGATGGCACGCGACATAAAATTTTGGGCACGCCACCGATCACAAAGTTTACTCTGAATTATTATATTACGAATTTGACGGCACGTCTATGGCCTTATTAAATATTTATTTAGAAAAATTGGCACGTGAATAATAAAGGTCCGCCACCCCTGTACAATTATGTACATAATTTTTGCAAAAATAATAATATTATATGTGGCTATCGTCACGACAGTTAAAATAATAAAACTAGGTCTCTTTTCTCCCGGTATATTGATACCTACATAATCTCATAACATTTTGATGAGCTCTGGAATTTTCGATATGATCGGTGACCTTTGGACCCGCATGATAAGACCAGATTTGACTATATCTTTAAAACTAAGCGTAAAAGTGTCGAAAAATTGACACCCTGTACGGGTTTTCATTAATATTTTATACCGCACCTACAGGATTTAATATATGAGTTAGATAAAAACTGTTTATACTAAAGTTTTCGGAGTTCTCTTATGGATATATAGAAATAAACAAATGAAGGTCATAAAACAAAGGAATCAGACCAGATTCTTTTTTTTTAATGGCACACCCTACATATTTTCCGTTACAATTACAGACCTAGTTTTTCTTTTAAAAATATATAGTCTCTCGATATTTGGTTCAGCCATTTTTAAGATGTTTAGGTTTAAGAAATCAAATTAAAACTTGGTGGCATTGAGTAAGTGTTCAACTGAACTTTTGACACCTATTTATTATTGGTATATTGACGTGTCAAAACGTGAGTCTGAAAAAACCGAACATTCATTTATTTTTCAAGGCAGTCTAGATCTCATTTTCGATTGAATTATTATATTTGAAACTGAAATATCTCAAAAATCGCTGAAGCAAATATTAATAAACTATGCTGTTCTGAAATAAGAAAAAGAAGGTCGATTATTATAGCCAAAACATGTGAGCATTTTTAGAATATATGTCTTCTAAAAACTTTTTTAATAAAGGTAACAAACCCATCTTAAACGCAGAAAGAAAAGAAGTTTTAGATATAACGCTAGCTACCACATTGATAACAAACTACATAACCAACTGGCATGTCTCGGATACTCACTCAATGGCCGCTCACATGCACATTCGCTTCGACGTATCCGTTCGAAATACTAAAATGGATAGCAACCGAGTGCCCAAACTTACCGATTGGATTGCCGACAGCGAGCATCTAAAGTCGGAAATTAAGAGCGAACCGCTATCCGCTTTAATTACTGAGGAACTTCATGTAGCCTCGATACACTTAGAAAGTGCTATAATAGCCTCTTACGAAAAAAGCTGTCCTGTGGAATAGGTAGCAACCTAAAGGGATGTGCCATGGTGGAATAAGACACTAAACGGGCTAAAGACTGAGGCGAGGAAAGCCTTCAATGAAGCCAAACGACTGGGGAATTAGGATAACCATCATAAAACCCTATCCGAGTATTACAAAGAGCTTCGGAGATCCAAAAGAAGAACTTTTAGCACCGTCCATTCGTCTACAAAAGGTGCTGTCCCGCTCAGCGGTCTACAAAAAGGGTCAAAAGGTCTAGCCAACACAATCTTCACAAAAAAAACAGATGGGCGATACCTAGATTTAAACCCTATAAATCCCGGAGAGTATATATAGCTAAAATCTTTCCAGCGTAGTTGCAACAAAGTATAGAGAACCTAATACCATTTATTTAATCAATCTTCACAGCCAGCTTTGCATTGGGCTGCATTCCCAAAAACTGGATGAAAGTTGAGGTAGCGTTCATACCAAAGACAGGGCGACGATCACAAGAGGAACCAAAATCTTACCGCCCTCGCCATTAGCTTAACCTCCTTCATTCTTAGAATGATGGAAAATATTATAGATAGGCACGTCAAAAGCAAGTTCCTTTCCAATGCTCCACTGCATTCAAAACAATTCGCATACCTATCATCGAAATTTACCGCCCATGTTCTTCAAAATCTCGTCCGCGATATATAGAAGGCACTGGCTGAAAAAGAAGTGGTGCTGTGTGCATTTCCAGGCATAGAAGGTGCATTTGACAACACCTCACATGAATACATTCAGCGCGCCACAACCGGCAGAGAAGTGGAACCAACCACTACACAATGGATAATAAAATCCATGCTAACCAGCCGGAAAGTCACCGCGACCATTGGAGAAACAGCCGTCACATCAATCGTAATAAAGGGAAGCCCTCAAGGAAGGGCCCTATCGCCCATGCTTTGATCTACTGGTAAGATTGACTAAATCAGGCTTTAAAGTCCAAGGTTACGCAGATCACCTAGTTATAATAATAAAAGGTAAGCATGACAACATTCTCTCAGAACGTATGCAAAGTGCGCTCAACTTTGTCAGCACATGGTGTACACAGGAAAGACTAAATGTCAACCCGAGCAAAACCGTAGTGATCCCATTCACAAAAAGAAGGAAGCTGAACCTTAAAGCACCCACATTGAGAGGGACAATGGTAGTGCTTTCAAAAGAAGAATCTTGGTATCGTTCTTGACCGGAAACTAACCTGGAACCCACACCTGGAAAGAACTATCAAAAAAGCAACGGTAGCGCTTTGGGCCTCTCGACGCCTGATTAGTGTGGTCGGTAAAAAGAAAGGAAATAACAATACAGCGAAAGCTAACAAAGGTACAAAGGTTCGCCGGTCTGGGTA
>MU184820.1:115262-131797 GCA_016904865.1 Pissodes strobi | reverse complement strand
TAAAAGGAAGCATTTACACTTTTCATTCAGTTTTTCTTAATGTATAAGATAATTTAATTTTAAAGTGGGGCATTTGCTCTTAATCGCTGCTATAATTATTATCGAGAACTAAATTTTTAGAGGTTTCATCAATCAATTAAAATTTTTATCGAGAACTCGATATCTTCTTTATATATTAGCTTTATTTATCGAGTGACCATGATTTTAATCGAGAATCTTATCGTTTCCTGAATGTCGTGATTTTTATCGAGTGTCTATCAATTTTGTCGAGCGTTTACTCGTTTTATTAAAGGTCTAGCAATTTTATCGAGAATTTTCTAATGGAGGAAGCATTTACACTTTTCATTCAATTTATCATAATTTATAGAGGTGGTTTAATTTGGTCTTATTCGCAACTATAATTTTTATCGAGAATTAAATTTTCATGGGTTTTAACTATCAACTATAATTTTTACCGAGAGCTCAATGTCTTCCTTAAATATTCGTTTTATTGTCGAATGACCGTGATTTTAATCGAGCATCTTATCTTTAAAATTATGGATATAATTGAATTTTAAAGTAAAGCATTTTTTCTTATTGGGAACTATAATTTTATCGAAAATTAGATATTCATGGCTTTTAGCAATCAACTATAATTTTTATCGAGAACTTAATGTCTTCTTTGCATGAGCGCTCTCTTTATCGAGCGACTATGATATTAGTCGAGCAACTTATCATTTCCTGATTACCATGATTTTTATCGCTCGTGTTTATTAATTTTATCGGACGTTTACTCCTTATGCAATTTTATAGAGCTCTTTCTAATCTCAATCTACTAAAGAGGGGGGGGGGGATGAACAATTTTAATTCAATGCTCATGGTTTATTGAGATATGTTAATTTTAAAGTGAGGCATTTGCTACTGATATATAAGAGAATTTAACGTTTGTCTTGATATTCATGGGTTTTTATCGACTAACTGCTTATTGAATAATCATCTTATTTCTCGAGCGACCATGCTTTTAGTCGAGCTAAGTCAGTCCCGTACATTCACGATTTCTATTGAGCGGCTATCAATTTAATCGAGTGATTACTCATTTCAACGACGGACTAGCAATCTTATCGAGCATTTTCTAATCTCAGTCTAGGAGAGGACTCGATTTATCCAGCGACCATGATTTTAATCGAGCCTTTTGTCATAGTTTTTATCGGATCTCCCTTAATTTTGTCAAAAGTTTACTCATAGCAATTTTATCGAGCAGTTCCTAATCTTAATTTAGAAGGGATCATTTATAGTATTGATTGAAATTTCATACTTCAATTTTAAAATCGGGCATTTGTTCCTGTTTTAACCAGGTTTTTACCGATTTTCACACGTAATTTAATTTTCGTCGTGGGTTTTATCGATCAACTACCCATTGTATACTCGATTTTAATAGAGCATTTTATCATTTCCAGCACATCAAGTGTATAAATTTTTTTGAGCATTTACCAATCTTAATCTAAGAGATCGAGGGAATTTTCAGTTTTGATTCAATGTTCATGATTTATTGAGATATTGGCATTTGCTCTTATTCTCGATTAAATCTTAATTGTTGTACCGAGGCCCCTATATGTTTCACAGAGAATTCAATTTTCGTCTTGAAAATTCATAGGCTTTATCGATCAACCACTATATTTCTCGAGCGACCGAGACGTTAGTCGAGCATTTCCTTATTTAATCAGTTCTGAATATTTATGGTTTTTATCGCTAAACCATCATCGTCCAACTGTTTTTATCGAGAAACGATTACTCTCTTAATTGGGTGTTCATTTTATCGAGCGACTACTATTTTTATTGAGCTTCTAATCGCGTTTTTATGAAACGACAAGTTTTCATTGGCCGTTTAATCCTAATCGAACTTAACTATTTTATCCGGATTCTACTAAAATATAATGCATATGAATTATGCGTGATATTTAAATATGCCTCGCTCAGTTTGTGTCTAGATTTAATTTACCAAAACATGATTAGGTAACGTACCAGACAATTGAATTTTCTTTTATTCTTATTCTTTATAGAGAGAAAAGTGCAAAAACATAAAACCTCCTCACCTTCTTCTGGAAGAAGAGTACGTCCATCTCGAGGCTTCATGAGCGTCGGAAGAAATTTTATAATTTTTTGCTGCTGCGAACAAAGTCGATATGGCAACATCGAACACGCTAACCGCCAACACGTGCTTCGCGGCATGTATCGATACCCATCATCATTAGAATCGATTTTTGCCGCTGTTTCTATGGGCTCAGATGGCGCCAATTTTTTCGGCATTTTTGGCGGTCGCGGTGGTGCCCGAAATATGCAAAATAACGCTCCAAAGGACCGAATAGGACGTAAGACGCCAGAATAATAATTATTATTTATTAGAGACTTATATACTGGACAATATTTCTAATTAGCGACATAATTGTACAAAGAATCAGTGTTAGTTGTCAATTGTACTATAATTGATTATATGACTCCTTTATAGTTTTTGCTAAGTATATTGTTACGAATGGATGGATGGATGGAAACGAGGTAACTCATTATAAAATTAACTTTCTGCATCTGAGCACGTACTTACTAACCAAGAGATGGTGATGCCAACCGTACTATAATAATTATAGTAATTGTACTATCAAATCATGCCTCTTTATAGTATATTCTTTGAACTTGAGATAAAAGATGGAGTAAGCTACTTATTCTACCCTTGTTATAGTAAAATTATTATAATACGGTTGGCAACAGTGAACGTATTTCACGCTACCAGCACCATCTCTTGGTGAGTAGAAGTTTGGCAGCAAAAAGTGATGATAAAAAATTGGTTAGTTTGCTTTAATTATCTTTATGTTTCTTGTCTGTTAATTTCGCAATGAAGCTGAGTTTTTCTGCGCTAAATATTCCGTATAAAAATCTACGCCAATGTGTCATGTCGTACGCCATATAAGGGTGCTGCAGGGTGTAAAAATGAAAGGGCCTAATTACCGATCCGGTGCGTTATGTACGCTCTTTAGACGGCGATCGGTGATTTCTTTATGCACCAATTTCACGGCGGTTTATTGTGCCAAATATGATAAATTACGGCGAGATACCGCCGTTGGGCCTCTGATAATAATTTTAAAGGAATTTTTAATAACTCAAACGGGCAGACCTAATAAATCACTTGGCTCTCGAGGTCTTCTGGCAAATTAATATTCGCGCCAGCTTTTGACACTCTCTTGGGTGGGATTTTTTTCCGTTCGATTCAATCTCGGATATACCGGAAAGTATATGGGACTACTGGGGGGATTTCTTAGCATTTGTCGCAAAAGTTTTTGTCTATGCAATTATTTTACATATTTATATATTTTATTTGTTAAGATAAAGTCGTCTGTAACACGATGCTCACTTTTTGCATCTTGAAGATTTCGGAAAAGCATTTGATATGGTAGAGTATGGACAGGAATATGTTCCAGGTGATATATAAAATGACGTGAGGTGTAACGTTAGTTCGCCTCCACGTGGATAGCATCTACTTGTCGATGTAAACTAAATGAACTAACACTTTGGAGAGCCAGACCAGAGGTACTAACTCAAACTAACCCAAACTAACCTACTACAGATACCAGTGGAGCTTCTCAGCGCCGATTAACGAATCAGATGGGATCTTCTCTCATTCTATCTAAGATACTGCATACCTCTTTAGAAGATGAGCTTTTCAAGGAAAGATCCCTGGATATCGCTTGATTGGGGCAAATAACAGTGCTATTTGTGGCACGCAACATACACAAGACACCTAGATGAGCCAACTTCAAGCCTAGAAGCACAGAAATGTCTGCAATACTGGAAATATCCGCAAATAATGCTGACACATCAATTTTATATTTAATTTATAAGTAAGTAGAAAACCCATGGTTCTCCAGGCCCAAATTTCGAGATTTTCACATGTAAATCTTCATAAGAAAATTGATGGTCTATTCTGCATTTCAAAGGGACCGCCACTAAACGTGGGCGTTGGGCGTGTCTCCGGTAGACGAAACGTGCGCAAGCTCCACTAATGCCATATAAGAAATTGATGTTACACACCGTGGCTGAAAAATAACAAGTGACATATGCCATCTGTCAAAATTGACAGATGTCTTAGGCTACTAAATTAGCACTTACAGAGTAATTTTCCATTTTCTCACAAACATGACTTCGCTATAACAATATAGAATATATCTACTACAAAATGGGGCAGCACATGTGGGCGAACAATGACAAGTGACAGAAGCCATATGTCACAATTGACGGATGACGTAACGTACACAATCAATTAGCCCGCGTGGATGAAGCACGACAAGTGGTGGGCCAAAATTGACAGATGACGTAATTTACTAAATTAGCACTTATAGAGAAATTTTCAATCAATAAGGAGTGGAGAAATAGATAATATTTTGCCTCACAAACATGAATCATCCACAACAATATAGAATATAGTATCTACTGCAAAATGACTAGAAGAGAGACGGATAGAGATTCACCAGACTACCGAGTCATTGACAAACAAGTAAAGAGAGAGATAAGAAGTGATCTATGAAACCACAACACCTATCTCATACAGCAAGCTATTGAAGACAACCTTAACATGAAGAAATTGCGATCGAATGTGACAAGAGGAAAACAGACCATACGAAAAATGAACAGGGAACAGTAGTGTATGAGAAGCAGGAGATCGTGACCATCATCCAAAACTTCCAGAGAGACAAATTCTAAATGTGGGATCGGAGGAAATACTGGAGATGATACATTCGAACTAGAAGAGGCACTGAGATATATGAAAAACCGCAAGGCTCCAGGAGAAGACCGCATTACGGCAAAAGTGCTGAAAGAAGGAGAGCAGCACTGAAAAAAGCAATCCTCATCCTGCTCAATAAGTGTCTGGAGGAGGGCCGCATCCCAAAAGCATGGAGAAACGCCGAGGTCATAATCCGATTTAAGAAAGGGGTCTGTAGCAACATCAAAAATTACAGGCCCATCAGCCTCCTATCTAGCTTGTACAAATTACTTAGCAAGATCCTGACCGATTGCCTACGTCAAAAACTAGACTTCTATCAACCCATAAAACAAGCGAGATTCAGAAAAGGCTATAGCACCACCGACCATATCCAGACTGTGCGGACACTGATGGAGAAATGTAGGGAATACAATGTCTCTCTTCACCTGGGGTTCGTCGACTATCAAAAGGCATTTGACTCGATAGAAGAATGGGCAATACTAAATGAATTGTATAAGGCTAGGGTCGACTCCCGATACTTCACTCTTATCAAGAACTGTTACGAGAATGCCACTTTTCACGTGAAGATAACGGAAGACCTCAAAACAGAATAAATTCCCATAAACAGAGAAGTTAGACAAGGAGACTCAATATCCCCAAAACTTTTCACCTTGGCTTTGGAAGGAGTTTTCAAGATCTTGGATTGGGAGTCAAAAGGCATTAACATTGACGGGAGGTACTTGAGCCATCTACGTTTTGCAGCCGATATTATCCTGTTTAGCAAGGATCATGAGGAACTCACCAACATGTTAAAGGAGCTAAAAGAAGCAGTGGAGCTTCAGATGAACTTAGTTAAGACCAAGATCATGAGTCCTTATAACACCCAGGTCACCATAGACAACATTAATATTGAAAAAGTGGATGAATACGTGTACCTAGGAAGTGAAAACCAAACGATGAAGATTGCAAGAAGGGTGCGCCTCACCTGGGCAAAGTATGGTAACCTCTCTGACATCCGAAGAAATCCTAGAACTCCAATTAATCTAAAGCGGAAGGTGTTCGAGAGCTGCATCTTACCGGTCATGACGTATGGCCTTGAGACTATGACCTTCACATAAAAAAGTGCCAATCGCCTGAGAGTGTGTCAGAGGGCCATCGAACGTTCAATACTGGGTATTAGCCTTAGGAATAGAAAAAGGAATGATGACATTAGGAAACGGACAGGAGTCACAGCCGTCATGGAAACGGTAGCAAGGAATAAGTGGCGATGGGCTGGGCATGTGGCGAGGGATAGTGTCAAGTGGACCAGGGCCATCCTCCAATGGCGACCTAGGAAAACAAAAAGAAGGGTTGGGCGACCCCAGACGAGGTGGGGGGACGACATCCAGAGACACGCGGGGAAAAACTGGATCCGAACCGCCCAAGATCGACACGACTGGAGACAATTGGAAGAGGCATACGTTCAGGAGTGGACGAAAATAGGCTGATATGAATGAATGAATGAACTGCAAGTTCACGTGGACGAACAATGACAAATGACAGATGCCATGTGTCACAATTTACAGATGACGTAAGGTACAAAATCGACTAGCCCGCGTGGATGAAGAACAACAAGTGACAGATATTATAACCTAAAATTGGCGCTGCACACGTGGCTGAAAAATAACAAATGACAGATGCCATGTTGCAAAAGTGACTTGATGACGCAACTTGTTAAATTGGCAATTATAAAGAAGTTTTCCTTTAAACAGGAGTGGAGAAATAAGTAATATTTTGTCTCACAAACGTGAATCCTCCGCAACAATATAGAACATTAATTAATTAAACTATAACTAGTACAGGAATATTAACCTGTTATCCATCGATTACGTCTTTCGTTCTTACTGCATCATGGAGTAGCCCACGTGGACGAACAATGACAAGTGACCGATGCCTTGGGCCACAATTGCCAGATGACTTATTGTACAAAAATCGAGTAACCCGCGTGGATGAAGAACAAGTGACAGATAGAACCTTAGATTAGGTAAGAATAAGGATACCGCGCATGACATTAAGCCAATGTACTGAAATTGAAGCCTTTTCAGAGCGGCGGCCATTATTTATGTGGCAAACACATCTATTGTTGTGGCGGTGCTATTTTGCAGTTACTTTGTGAGTTTTTGAACAAAGAGAGATAAAAACTAAGATTCATAATGGTAAATTGTTCGGCATATGGTTGCAAGAGTCGAAGTAAGAAGAAGGAGCCTGGAATTTCATTTCACAGGTAATTATTGTCTGCTGACCTTGTAGTTTATTTGCATATTTCTTGTTTTAATAATAATGCATAATGTAAACATTGTGTTACCTCTGAGTATATTATGGTAGGGATGTTTATTTAATTATCGAGAGTAATTTGATACCCGATCTTGGATATTTTCAGTCATCAAATAATCAATAAAGCCATAAATCTTCTTCAAGGAGAGTCATTCAACAGAGGCGTAGGTAATATATTTTTCATACTCTACCTATAAAATGGCTATACAGGGTGTCTTAAATACCGTGTGCCACTATTGCTATCTCCGAAACGGTAAGTGCTACGAGGTCGGTTAAATTAGAGAAAAGTTGCCGTTTTTGATACCCATTCAGGATCTGTTTACAGTGTTGTCAAATTCCTGTTAGTTTCAAAGATACAGGATGATTTATGAAAAATGCTTAAAAATATTTCGTCGATTATTACAAAAACTATTCATTTTCGAGACATAATTTAAATTCAAAAGTTTTACAGTTTTTTCCGATCTACAATATGGTGTCTTCAAATTTTACCTCCGGCGTTTCGTGTTCGGGCCACCACCATCAACTTAGTTTTCTTAAATACGGACCTGGAATTTTTATTACAAATTTTAAGAGCTTTTGATGTCCCAAAACCAATGACGTATCGCACTTATTCGACAAACCAATGACGTATCGCACTTATTCGAAAAAATACTTTTTCCAATTTTTATTTAATTCCTACCAAAATTCTCTTTTTCTGTCTCTCTCTAACACATTATGTTCTTATGGAAAGTGCCAATAATGTAAACTTTTCGAATAAGTGAGATACGTCATTGGTTTTGGGACATCAGAAGCTCTGAAAGTCTGAAATAAAAAATGCAGGTCCATATTTAAGAAAATAAAGTTGATGATGGTGGCCCGAACACGAAACGCCGGAGATGAAATTTGAAGGCACCATGTTGTAGAGCGAAAAAAAATATCCAACTTTTGAATTTAAACTGTGTCTCGAAAATGAACAGTTTTTGTAATAATTGACATAATATTTTTAGGCATTTTTCATAAATCACCCTGTATCTTAGAAACTAGCAGCAATTTGACAACACTGTAAACGGACCCTGAATGGGTATAAAAAACGGCAACTTTTCTCTAATTTAACCGACCTCGTAGCACTTACCGTTTCGGAGATAGCAATAGTAACACGGTATTTAAGACACCCTGTATTATTTTACGACTGAAAATTACTTTAACTTATTAATTATTATTTATTACTTATAATTTCAATGAATTTATTGAAGTTACCTAGTAATTTATGTGGCAGCTGGTAACAGTTATCTGTACTCTTCTTTCCTTGTCTAAGAATAGAACCCAAATTTGCGTTGCCCACATGGCTGAATAATAACAAGTGACAGATGTCATGTGTCAAAATTGACAGATGACGTAACCTGCTAAATTAGACTTAGAGCTAGACCTAGCACGGCATCTAATGAGGCCAATGTATTATTTCACTTCACGCCTGACCCTCCGCTCACTTCGCTCGCTACGGGGCTCAAAGAACAGGAACTAACCAAAACTAACCCAACTTGTTATCCATCGGTTATGTCTTTCGATCTTACTACATAATGGGGTTGCCCACGTGGACGAACAATGAGAAGTGACCAATGCCTTGGGCCACAGTTGCCAGATGACGTATTGTACAAAATCGACTAACTCGCGTGGATAAAGAACGACAAGTGAAAGATATCATAACCCAAATTTGCGTTGCCCACATAGCCTAAAAATATTAGAGCTAGACCTAGCACGGCATCTAATGAGGCCAATGTATTATTTCAATAAAAAAATAATAAATAAAAAATATATATCAACTAAAAATGCATTATTTGACGATAAATACCGGTCCCCTCATATCAATACAGTTCCTGCCAATACGCGTTGTTGCCGCTCCTCCTATTTCATGGTTTTACCAGAGTATAAGCTGTGGTTTTACCAAGCATTACATGTTTCCGAAATCCTTAATTTTGCTTATAACATGCCCAACGAAAGTAATAAAATTCATAAATTCCTGGAACGCAAACTTATAGCGCATCTAGCTAAAGTGGTATGTATATTTGTTCGTTTAAAAAACAACCATTCAACATCTTATTTCCCAATGATTTATACCTACTTACACGCTTAATAACTAGCAGATAAAGCAATAAACAGTCGCGGAAGTATTTGTTGACGAAACAAGGGATACCGAAATATTCTGGGAGGTCTAGTTCGGGAGTGTATTTGGCTTTCAAATAAACATGGCGAATTTTATCGATCCTGGAAGATTGCTTCCATTAGACTTAATTAGAAGGTTTGTTTATCGTGCGCTTAACTTCTATAATAACCTAATAAAAATCTAAAACATAAAATAAATTCGAATATTATAAATAATGAATGATACTGCACCACCCAACCGGTCGAATTGTATGTCTCTCTCGTGAAAAAATAAAACAATTCGAGACTTATTTGGCCGCGTGCCAATAGAAATAAATCATGTTTTATTAGATCAATTAAGTTTTATAAACCTCGTATTGACCATTAAGCAGTTACTTTATTTAAGATCAATTTAGGTACCTAGAAATGATATCGACGATAGATCACGTTTATTTTTACATTTTAAATGACGAAATCTTTTTTTAACTATCGTCGAATCAGGGCTGTTTGAAAAATTATATTAAATTTCTTTACAATAATATTATATTTTTCTTTCAAGTACAGCTATGATTTTGATAGTTCAAGTATCTCAAGATATTGTATTAAGTTTAGGTCACTGATGACGTCCAATAGACGAAACGTTGGATTCGAAAATGGGTTTGTATCGAAGTTGGCACAGGTTTGTAGTGCATAGAATAATACTCTGTTTTTAAAACGAGTTTTCTTCAAATTATTTTCGGCTGGAGTTGTCATGCGTGTGAGAAATAGGGAAATAATTTTGGAAAAAGACTTTGTATACAAAAAGGGAAATTCTTATAAACGTCGATTTTATTTATAATTTTTTGCGTGAAAAAAAATCAGAACATGCTTCAGCTTAATTAAATTACGCCATTTAAAATTGTTCTAATTATTCTAATAATTCTTCGTAAAATTTTAAATGTTTTTTTTCTGTGGCATATCAAATATCTAAATTCAAAAATTGAACTTTGAAACGTGACATTCTTCAACTAAATGGACTGAAACTAAAATAAAAACTCGCCTTCGTTTATCAAATTATATTTGAACCAGAATTCGGATATTTTAAACTCTGAATTATTAAGATTTTATACTTTGAATTCAGACTCTACTTGAATTTAGACTTCTAACTATGAATTCGTAACCAGGCCTGAAATATTAAAAAATCACAGAAATGTGCCAGTCAACTAATGAGACCGAAACCAGAAGCAAAACTGCACTCTTAGATATAATTTTTTGTCTGTTATGGAAGGAAATGCTTCGATTTTATGCTTGAAATTGTATTCGAACCTGTATATTTAAAAGTCTGAATTAATACCTTTTAAATCGAATAGTTTGAAGTATAACTTTAAACTTTAAATTCAGCACCTACCTGAATTAAGACTTTCAATTCTGAATTTATACTATCCAAACTTTAAAGCATCAATTTATAATTTAAAAATGCAGACTTGCATGTAATAAACTTTATAAAATTAAATAGATTCGAAGTAAAATCAAAGTTGCAATATTATTCAGGCTTTAAAATTGCAATACAATTCTGATTCTAGACTTTAAACTTTGAATTTATACATGCCAGAATTAACAGTTTTTAAAAACCTTCGAAGTCTGAATTCATACTTTTTAACACGAGTAATTTGCACTATAACATTAAACTTTAAATTCAGATTCTGTCTAAATATAGAAGTGTATTTTTCTAATCTGAATTCGATTTCAAAGTTAAATTCAGAATTTGAAAATCAACACTTACATAAAGCCTGAATTAGAGTTTAAAGTTTGAAACAAAACAAAGCACACAGATTACACAGGCTTTTCAAAATTAAATAGATTTGAATTAAAATCAAGCCTACAATATTAGCTATAATTGAGACTGTAAAATCAAAATTAAAACAATTATAATTCTAAACTTTAAACTCTGAATTTACACATTAATACCAGAGTTATCCGTTTTTCAAAATATGAATTCTAAAATCAACTTTCGCATCTGAATTTACATTTTTTTTTTACTTTTTTGATTTGAAATCTCAATAATCTGCTGGCCAACTAATGCGACCGAAACCTAAACCAAGACTGCAATATTAAATGTAGCTTTTAATCTTCTATGGAAGGAAATGCCTGTATTTAACGAACGCATGAAATTGTATTCGAACCTGAATATTTAAAAGTGTGAATTCATACTTTTTAAATCGTATAACTTTAATCTTTAAATTCAGACTTTACCTGAATTCTGAACTTAAACTTTCAACTTTGAATTCAGACTTTAAAGTATGAACTCAGAATTTAAAAATTCAGACTTTTAGGTTTAAAGTAAAAGTATGTGTATATTATACATTAAATTGCATTTGAACCTGTTAAATTTAAAGGCTGACGTCGCACTTTTACAATTGGGATTGGAACCTTAAACTAATGAGACCGAAATTAGAACTAAAACTGCTATATTAGATATAGATGTTTATTTGCTATAGAAGGAAATGCCTGTATTCTAGACATGTGTATTTTTTTAAACTTCAGACATACTTTTTAAACCAAATAATTTGAAGTATAACTTTAGACTTTAAATTTAATCTCTAAATGAATATGGACTTTCAACTCTGCATTTAAACTTTACACTTTAAATTTACACTTTACAGTCTGAGGGAAAGACCTGTATGTAATACATTAAATTGTATTTGAATCTGTATAATTTAAAGTCTTAATTCACAGGCCAACAGAAATTAGTTAGTCTGCCGTATAGATTTTAATTTCGTCTGATTCAATGTTCCCTCGTAAACCTTAGAGATCTGCTTTTAGAAACTTTATTATTGAATAGCGTTGCATTTAAAAATTAGCTCAATAAAAGATCTACAAATATATTTTACGTGCATTGTTTTTAACCGACCTCCCACTCGTTGGCATACGAGTTAATCAATGGAGATCCCCAATAATATAAATGTAACAAACGTTCAGTTTTCATACATGATACGTGTTTGCCTAATATAATAGATACCCATTTTATATTGATTATTTATACTAATGTTTACGATAGTAATAGAATTATAATTGAATTAAATGCATTCGTCAGTCCCATGAGCGCAAAGCGCTGGATATAGGACACAATAAAGCAAAATATTAAATAGATATTAAGCTTAGGTAACTTGGCAAAATAAATATATTTAAAACAGCATGATATTTTTCCTGGCAAAATGTCTAAATATTGCTTTAGACGAAAATTTGACCGGTTATCTATTTTGCCCATAATTCTGAATAGTTAATTCTTTAATATATGCGAGTAAATCCCGAAATTGCGCCTCGGGCTACTGAAAACGAAACCTTTTTTGGAGCCATGGGGGGTGTTCAAACCCCCTAACCCCCCTTATCTACAGCCCTCGTTTGGCATCAAAATCTTTTTTATTTATATATGCCCAATGAAAAGCTGGATGCGGAAAACAAGCTCGATAAAATACATGAATATTTAAGGACAATATTAAATTTTGGCTGATATTTACAGTGCGTAAATGTTATTCAAAATCAAAATTAATTTAATACATAAAATGTAGGCAATTCTCTTAAAAAGACAATGCTATCTTTTAAATCTAAATTTAGAGTTTAAAGTCTGAATCCAGGATTTAAAGGTTGAATTTTTTATTCATGTTCTCAAAAATCTGCATTCAAGGTTGTCTATTCAGCTTAGAGTTTAAAATTATAATTCAAACTGATCGATATAAAAAGCTTTGAATGCAGACTGTAAATTAAATAGGTTCAAATGCAATGTAATGTATACATTTTAAATGGAGCCTTGAAAGTATAAATTCAGAGTTGAAAGTGTATCTGTATACAGAGAGGCTTCACACAACTTTATGTTATAGCTGAAGAAAAACTGCATTTAATATTGTTGTTGTGGTTCTGGTGTAGGCCTCACTAATTGACCAGCACACCACTGTGATTTTGAAAAGAAAAAAAACACATTGTTTTATTTTAAACCTAAATTCAGAGTTTAAAGTCTAAATTCATATTTCGAATGTGGAATTATGAATTCATATTTTCAAAATCTGATAATTCTGGCATTAAAGTATAAATCCGGAGTTTAAAGTTTAGAATCAGATTTGTTTTAATTTCGATTTTAAAGCCTGAATTATACGTAATTCCTTCCAAAACTGATAAAAAAAACTGTATTTAATATTATAGGTTTAATTTTAGTCCGAATCTATTTAATTTTGGAAGATTTAACCTACGTCTGCCTACGTAATCACAGAAGGGCTATTTTAATTTTTTTATTTCAAGTTTTCAGCTCTAATTTTAAACTTTATTTAACGTTTTGAATTGTAATTTCTGAATTTAAACTTTAAAGTCTGAATTCAGAGTTGGAAGTTTAAACTCAGAATTGAAGTTTTATATTCAGGTGAAAGCTGAGCTTAAGGTTTAAGATTTTAATTCTGATCGTTATAAAAAACTCTGAATTATGACTTTAAATTAAACAGATTCAAGTGCAATTTAATGTATAAAATACGAAGTTTTACCTCGGACTTTAAAGCCTGAATTCTTAAATTCATACTTTAAATTTTGAATTCAAAATTGAAAGTTTAAATTCAGGGTTGAAAATCTATATTCAGCTAGAGGCTGAATTTAAAATGAGCCGGTTCCAATACAATTTCAGCAGATAAAAACTATATTTAATATTGTTATTTTGGTTCTAAATATTGGCTTCATTAATTGACTAATACACCACTGTGATTTCCAAATGTATTGATTCTGGAATTAAAGTATTATGTAGAATTTAAATTTTAGAATCAGAATTGTTTTAATTCCGATTTAAAATCTTGAAGTCTGAATTCCGAATTGAAATTTTAAATTCAGGGGTAAAAATCTATATTCAGCAAGAGGCTGAATTTAAAATGAGCCAGTTCCAATACAATTTCAGCAGATAAAAACTATATTTAATATTGTTATTTTGCTTCTAAATCTTGGCTTCATTAATTCACTAATACACCACTGCGATTTCCAAATGTATTGATTCTGGAATTAAAGTATTATGTAGAATTTAAATGTTAGAATCAGAATTGTTTTAATTTCGATTTCAAATCTTGAAGTCTGAATTCCGAATTGAAATTTTAAATTAATGGTTGAAAATCTATATTCAGCTAGAGGCTGAATTTGAAATGAGCCGGTTCCAATACAATTTCAGCAGATAAAAACTATTTTTAATATTGTTATTTTGGTTCTAAGTCTTGGCTTCATTAATTGACTAACACACCACTGTGAATTCCAAATGTATTGATTCTGGAATTAAAGTATTATGTGGAATTAAAATTTGGTAATCAGAATTGCTTTAATTTCGATTTAAAGTCTGAATTCCGAATTGAAAGTTTATATTCAGAGTTGATAGTTTATATTCAGAAAAGTAGTCAATCAACAAAATCAAAATCTTAGGATTGATCATAAATATCTCCAAAACAGTTGTTTTTATTTCCTTTTTTCAGCGTTGCCAAATTTAATTGTGCAGAAGCTTTTTAAGCTCTTTCGAAATTTGAATTGATATTTCTCATATAAACTGCTGTACAAATCAGGTACATTGAGGTGAAATTCAAAGCATCACATTTCGATAATTAAAAGAGGTATAAAAATGCCATTACACTTTCTCCACATTGCAATAGGTTGGAGAATTCACATAACATTTGTAAACTTTTACTTCTAATATGCCTTTCTAATTGGTCCATTGGTAAATATTTAACCGCATAAGATCAGAGCAAATTGAAAAAAGAACTAAGGCCCCTATTGTCATAAAAAAAATTCGATATATCACATTTTATTGAAGGCATTTATAATTTACCTCTTTTTTCACACCTGAAAATTAATATGCAGACAGAGGCGGATTGCCGCTTTATCCAGAGCCCTACTTTAACGTATATGTTTTTCAAAAATAAGGTGCACGATCAAATGTAGGGACCCCGAGAAGGCTAGGGCCCTAAACTATATGCTTGAATAATAGATATTTAATAATATTTTTAAGAACTCTCGTGAAGAAACTAGTCAATAAATGCGAATACAAATATGAAAATTTCCCCAAGTTTCAAGTTACAATTCAAATATTTTCTAATGGATGACATTAAGCCTAAACTGAATTTATAGAAAAATTCATTCGTTACATATTTTGCAAGAGATGTATGTTCAAACACTTAATAGAAAGTGTTTTATTACAATTTTTATTTGCGAATGTATATTCACATTATTTGCAAATATTTATTCTCGCTCCTACATTTACCTAAATATTATCTAGTAAATGCCAAATGTATAAAAAATCGATTATTTACATTTTGCAAAGATTTAATACTGGAATGTGTGATTTAATATTGCATAAAAATCCCAGATTAAGATATGCTCAAATATCTTCTAATACCTAGATGGCATTAAGAATAAATGGAATTTATCGCAAAATCAATTCGTTGCAAATTTTGCAAAATATTTAGTAATTGCATAGATACACAGTTAATAATAATAATAATAATCCCATATACCGTGCTAATGATAGAATTTGTAATATGAGACAAGAATTTACAAAAAGATTTACATTATTTAACAGAAAGCAATTTTGTCCAATTAAATAACGTTAAACGATAAATAACGTATCAATTATAAGATCTGCAAAAAAGCTGTTAATTCATACAGAACCAGCTTACATGTCAGCCAATTTAATTTAGGAAAACGTTAAATTTGAAATAAACTCGACTTGTCACTATTTTATTATTTTTTTGAGCAGCCAATTACCTTTAAAAAACAATAAATTTGGCGCCAACTCAATCAGGAATTGCGGTCGCGTAAAAATCGCAAATTCGAACGGTACCAAATTTCCCCCCCGAAAAAATTGAGCACGGGGACACGAACGAAACCGCGAACTAGGGCAAATCAGCGACAGCGGCAGCAGCAATGAAGGAAGGGTTGTTTGCAGTAAAAGCACTCACCTTGGGTCAGCTGTCGGTGGCTGCTGCACAGCAGGAACACCGCAATGAGCGTCCAGGTGAGCAGGGCCATGCTGGGGCGGTCTAGCCGAGAAGGGCGGCGGGCGGCCGAAGGCCCATGGCAGGGCGGCGGCGGGCGGCAAATGAGGCGGCACGACAAACCGCGGCTCGGAGCGCGCGCGAACAGACAGCAGCGTCGGCAGTCAGAGCGACACTGAACCGCCGGCCGGCGCGCTGCCGACGCACCATCGTCGGGGCGCTCGCTCGACGCAGGACAGCCGCCGCGGGGGCGGGCCGACCGCCAGCTACCCCTGCATGCAGTACGGTCCTGCGACGGTCGCTGTCTTAATTATTATTCTATGACATAATTTTATTACAGGTGCAACAAACTATAGAATCGTTCAATAACTTTTCATTTTTATACATTAACT
>MU184820.1:98216-115252 GCA_016904865.1 Pissodes strobi | reverse complement strand
AGGCACATGATTAATAGGGAATTAAATTGGCTACGTTAGGGTTGTTACTAAAAATATCAACGATCAGATTTCTTAGGACGCGTGTCTGTCGCTACGTTTTTCCATCTTTTCCTCACCTTCCGGCTAATGTGTCACATCTTCCGATACCAATAATAAACACCTCAAGGAACCCGACACCGTCGGCAACTGTTCTCGGCACACGTGTCACCCGAGCACGTGTAACGGATCCGTTATCAATTGGCCGTATCAGCTTCAAAGGGGGACCGTCTTGAGACCCTCTCGGTTGAACGCACCCCGTTTCGACAGGTGGTGCAGAATTCTTATTACGTCAGATGGTCAAGCCCGGGTGCCGTTAGGTCTCAGTGGTTGCTCCTGGGCCGGTCGCTCTGTTGCGCCATATTGCACTTCCTTGGTCGCGTTCAGTAGCGTAGATTTTCGGTGATTGTTTTGCATTAATTAAGTTGGGACTTTTATTTAACCGCCCCCAAACGCAAAGGCAGCTACCAGGAGGTTTTGGAAATGAAACGACGAGATCTAAGAGATGTTAATAAATCATCAAGAACGACTTGAAATTCGGGAGTTATACAGTGTGTCGGACCAATTTGTACTTTATTTCTGTCATTCAGAGATTAAGAGTTGGTTAAATAGGAATGGTTTCTAGGAATATGGCCATTAAAGATTTTAGATATAATAAAGTAACGCTGAATTTTAAAGATATTAGTTCTTCACTTTTTTTAAGATACATAAAAACCTTCTAAAAACAAATAAATTAAATGGTATGCGCATTAATTTATATCCGAGGTTTCGTCCTAGAGCCACCATCAGGATTTCTAATATTTTAAATACACTAAAATTTGGCAGAGTTTTTGGCATTTAAATCACATTATGTAGGGCTAGAGTACTCTAAAAAAAGAATTTATCCGATGGTTTATGTAAAAAGTTATATAACTTTTTGAATTATTCGAAATATCATCTCTTTTGCTATCATCAACTTTATTTATTTTAATTCTATTCGATTAGGTACCATCTTCATTTAAGTTTCTTAAATTTTTCTTATATATTATTATGTTTTATTTTCTTTCTAATTATTTTTGCAATTATTCATGATTATTCTTTGACTGTATTTGTGCATAAGTTCTTTGTTTCTGTAGAAATGTAGATTTCAAATGCACAGATGAGAAATACTCAGAAATTAAAGAAACTGGGAGACAATAAATACTATAAAACTAAAAAAGAAAAATAATTAGAAAGAGCATAAAAAATAGATAAATGTAAAATAATTACAGAGAGGAGAAAAGGTATAAAAGAAAAATTGAAGAAATTTAAACTGACATGAACCAAATTACTATAAAACAAAACAGAAGCGCTATAAATATAAAAAGGAAACAAACAATTAAACAGTGACGAAATTAATAATTCATTACCAGTGACAGATACTAATAAATCCGTTCGTAGTAGAAAAATTATATCTATAATATTTCTGGCCAAATAAAGGACTTAATTCACAGATGAAGCATGCTCATGAATAAAAAAAAACTGAAAGCCAATAAATAGAATTGAAAGAAATAAAAATACAAAGGGTATAAAAGGTATAAAAGAAAATTTGAAAAAGTTCAAACTAACATAAAGCATCGTATAGGCATAAAGAGAAAATGTGCAATTAAACACTGAAGAAATTAATAATTAATTAACAGATACAGGTACTATTATAAGCGTTGGTAGTAACGAAAAATGTAATCGATATATCTGCAGAAACAAAAGGATTTATTGCACTTATAAAGAATTCTCTTGAATAAAAGAAACTGGAATACAATAAATAGGGTAGAGATAAATACAGAAAAATAATTACGAGTATGAAAGGTAAATAAGTTTAATTTCATACTAACATGAATTAAATGACTGTAAAACAAAAAAGGCATGAATAAGTAAACAAATAAACACTGAAGAATTTATGAAGAGAAGCCGGTATAAATAAAAGTGTTGGCAACAACACAACATGGGCTTCATGCACAAAAGCAGAATTCTCCGGAATAAAAAAATAGAATAATGGTAAATATAAAATAATTAGAACGCGGATAAAAACAAACTTAAAAAAATTGATTGATTGAAAAGAGGGTAAATAACATAAAAGAAAAAGTGATTACATTTAAACTAACATGAATTAAATTACTATAATATAAAAGACACATTAATGCGTAGAGAGAAAATCAACAATGAATAATTAACAGAGTCCGGTTTTAATAAAAGCATTAGTAATAATAAAAGTAACTGGAAGACAATAAACAGAATAGAGGTAAATAAAAAAATAATTAGCAAGACGTACTTAAAAAAAAATATCGATTGAAAAGAGGACTAAAGATATAAATGAAAAATTGAAATAAATTTAAGCTAAGATGAATTAAATTACTATTATACAAAAAGGCGCATTATAGACAAAAAAGGAAAATCAACAGTTAAACACTGAAGAAATGAAAAATGTACTAACAGAGGTCGGTGTTAATAAAAACGTTGGCAATAATTCAAGCGACTGGAAGACAATAAATAGAATAGAGGTAAATAAAAAAATAATTGCAAAGAGAATAGTAAATAAAAAATAATTACGAAATGGATAGAAGATATACATAAAAAAAATTGAAGTTTAAACTAACATGAAGTAAGTGACCGTAAGACAAAACAGATACCCTACAGCTATAAAGAAGAAATGAGCAATTAAGCACTGAGGAAATTAATAATTTTTAACAGCGACAGATACTAATAAAAATGTTGGCAATAATGAAAAATTAAATTCATATTTTTAAAGAAACAAAAAATTTTAATGCACAGACAAAGAAATATCATGCATAAAAGCAACTGGAAAAAAATAAACAAAATAGAGGTATGTAAAAAATAACTAGAGAGAGGATAAAAGATATAATTAAATGAAAAATTGTAGAAATTGAATCTGACATAGTTTGAATAAAGATAAAACAAAAAAGGACGCTATATGCATAAAGAGAAAATAAATAATTAAACGCTACAAAAATTAGCAATTTATTAACAGAGGCCGGTGTTAATAAAAACGTTGGCAAAAATAGAATCAACTGGAAGACAATAAAATTAATAGAGGTAACTAAAAAAATATTAGAAAAAAGATAGAAGGGATATGAGGAATTCAGTTTTTAATTTTTTTAAGCATTTTTCACAACTTTTGTCCTTGGGTTCAACACTTTTTAAAAATTTTTTTTTCAACTTATTTTTGGCCGACAACAGCGTTTCTCTAATTTTTTTTATTAATTTTTTTTCTTTATTTCGTTTTATAATACCCTTACTAACTTTCCGAACATTTTACTTTTTTTTAATTATTTTTTTTCATTTGGTTGTATAATACTTTTATTAACTTTCCGAACAATTTTTTGGTTTTATTAACAAAGGCGAATACTAATAAAAGCGTTGGAAACAACGAAAAATGAAATATATGTGTCAGCAGAACTGAAGAAACTATATGAATAAAAGAAACTGGAAGACAATAAATGGAATAGCGATAAATAAAAAATAGAAATTGGACAAACGATATAAAAGAAAAAAGGACTAAATTGCTATAATACAAAAAAGCCCACTATAAAGAAAAAATCAACAATAAATCACTGAAAAAATTAAATAATTTAACAGAGGTCGGTGCTGGTGTCAATAAAAGCGTTGGCAATAATACAAGTAACTGTAAGACAATAAATAAAATAGAGGTAAATAAAAAATAATTAGAAAGAGGATAGAAGACAGACATAAAATAAAAAATTGAAGAAATTTAAACTAACATGAACTAAATTACTATAAAACAAAACAGATGCACTACACGAATAAAGAAAAAATGCAAAAAGAAGCACCCAGGAAATTAATATTTTTTAAATGTGTAATACTAATAAAACTGTTGGCAATAATGAAATATTAAATACATATTTTTAAAGAAATACAGAACTTAATGCACAGACATTGAATTATCATGAATAAAAGCAACTGGAATAGAATAAAGAGAATAGAGGTACTTAAAAAAATGGAAAGAGGATAAAAGATATAATTAAAAAAATATTGAAAAAGTTCAAACTATAAATATATAAAAGGCAAAAAAGAGAAAATTAATAATTAAACAAAGACAGGTACCAATAACTTTCCAAACAATTTTAATTTCTTTTTTAAATTTTTTCCCATTTTTTCGAATCCTTTTGGGTAGGGGGGTGGGGGAGTATAATTTCCCACCCCCCTCTGATGAGTTGGCAAAAATAAAAAAATAAATCTATTGTCTGCAGAAACAAAGGACCGACAAAGAATCTACACGTATAAAGGGAGAAATACATAAATAAGCACCCAGAAAATTTATATTCAAGAGTGAGACAAATACTAATAAAAGTGTTGGCAATAATGAAAAATTAAATCGATATTTTTAAAGAAACATAAGACTTAATGCATAGACATTAAATTATCATGAATAAAAGCAACTGGAAGATAATAAAGATAGACGCATTTAAAAAAATGGGAAGAGGATAAAAGATATAATTAGAAGAAAAAATGAAGATGTTCAAGCTAACATGAACTGAATAAATAGAAATAAAAAATGCATAAAGAGAAAATAAATAATTAACAAAGACAGGTACTAATTAAAGCGATGGCAAAAACAAGAAATTAAATTTATATGCCGGCAAAAGCAAAGGACCGACAAAGAATCTAGATGAATAAAAGAAACTGGAAGACAATAAATGGAATAGATATAATTTAAAGACATAATTATATATTGGATAAACAATATAAAAAAAATTAAGTTCAAACTAACATGAACTAAATTACTATAATAGAAAAAAATCCGCTATAGGCGGAAATATCAACAATAAAACACTGAAAAAATTTAAAAAGAGAGGCCGGTGTTAATAAAAACGTTGGCAATAATAGAAGCAACTGGAAGACAATAAAAGGAATAGAGGTAACTAAAAAAAATATTAGAAAAAAGATAGAAGAGATATAAGGAATTCAGTTTTAAATTTTTTGAAACATTTTTCACAATTTTTGTCCTCGGGTTCAACACTTTTAAATTTTTTTTTTTCAACTTATTTTTGGCCGACAACAGCGTTTCTCTAATTTTTTTTTATTAATTATTTTCTTTGTTTCGTTTTATAATACCCTTACTAACAATTTTTTGGTTTTATTAACAAAGGCGAATACTAATAAAAGCGTTGGAAACAACGAAAAATGAAATATATGTGTCAGCAGAACTGAAGAACCGACAAAGAAACTACATGAATAAAAGAAACTGGAAGACAATAAATGGAATAGCGATAAATAAAAAAATAGAAATTGGATAAACGATATAAAAGAAAAAAGGACTAAATTGCTATAATACAAAAAGGCCCACTATAAAGAAAAAATCAACAATAAATCACTGAAAAGATTAAAAAATTTAATAGAGATCGGTGCTAATAAAAGCGTTGGCAATAATACAAGCAACTGTAAGACAATAAATAGAATAGAGGTAAATAAACAAAATAATTAGAGAGAAGACACATAAAAGAAAAATTTAAGATATTTAAACTAATATGAACTAAATGACTATAAAACAAAACAGATGCACTACATGTATAAAGAAGAAATGCACAAATAAGCACCGAGGAAACACATATTTTTTTAAGAGTGACAAATACTAATAAAAGTGTTGTAATAAAAAATTAAATCCATATTTTTAAAGAAATACAGAACTTAATGCACAGACATTGAATTATCATGAATAAACGCAAATGAAATAGAATACAGAGAATAGAGGTACTTAAAAAAATGGAAAGAGGATAAAATATATAATTAAAAAAAATTTACCAGTTCGAACTATAAATATGTAAAAGGCATAGCGAGAAAATAAATAATTTAACAATGAATAAATTAGTAATTTATTAACAAAGACAGGTAGTAATAACTTTCCAAACAATTTTTAAAATATTTTTTAATTTTTTCCCATTTTTTCGAAACCTTTTGGGTAGGGGGGTGGGGGAGTTTAATGTCCCACCCCCCCTCTGATGAGTTGGCAAAAATAAAAATTTAATTCTATTGTCTGCTGAAACAAAGGACCGACAAAGAATCTACACGTATAAAGAAGAAATGCATAAATAAGCACCGAGGAAATTAATATTAAAGAGTGAGACAAATACTAATAAAAGTGTTGGCAATAATGAAAAATTAAATCGATATTTTTAAAGAAACACAAGACTTAATGCACAGACATTGAATTGTCACGAATAAAAGCAACTGGAAGACAATAAAGAGATTAGACGAATTTAAAAAAATGGAAAGAGGATGATAGATATGATTAAAAGAAAAATTTAAGATGTTCAAACTAACATGAACTGAATAAATATAAATAAAAAAGGCATAAAAGGAAATAAATAATTAAACGACGAATAAATTAGTAATTTATTAACAAAGACAGGTACTAATAAAAGCGATGGCAAAAACAAAAAATTTAATTTATATGCAGGCAAAAACAAAGGACCGACAAAGGATCTAGATGAATAAAAGAAACTGGAAGACAATAAATGGAATAGAGAAAATTTAAAAACATAATTAGATATTGGATAAACGATATAAAAAAATGAATAAGTTCAAACTAACATGAACTAAATTACTATAATTCAAAAAAAAATCCGCTATAGGCATAAGGAGAAAATCAACAATAAAACACTGAAAAAGTTTAAAGAGAGAGGCCGGTGTTAATAAAAACGTTGGCAATAATAGAAGCAACTAGAAGACAATAAAATGAATAGAGGTAACTAAAAAAATTATTAGAAAAAAGATAGAAGAGATATAAGGAATTCAGTTTTTAATTTTTTGAAGCATTTTTCACAACTATTGTCCCCGGGTTCAACTCTGTTTTTATTTTTTTTTTCAACTTATTTTTAGCCGACAACAGCGTTTCTCTAATTTTTTTTTATTAATTTGTTTCTTTATTTCGTTTTATAATACCCTTATTAACTCTCCGAACATTTTTTTTTTGTTATTTTTTTTTATTTGGTTTGATATTACTTTTATTAACTTTCCGAACAATTTTTTGCTTTTGGTTTTTTTATTATTTTTTTTTTCTTATTTCGTTTTATAATACTTTTATTAATTATCCGAACATAATTTTACGTTTTTTTTAATATTTTTTTAAAGCATTTTTTGTCCCATTTTTGCCATCTTCGACTCCTTCCTCGACTCCTTCGCGTTTTTTTCGCCGAAAACTGCGTTTCTCTGACTTTTTTTTATAAATTTTTTTTCCTATTTCGTTTTATAATACCTTTAATAACTTTCCGAATATTTTTTGTTTTTTTAAATTTTATTTCTTATTTGGTTTTATAATACTTTTATTAACCCTCTGAACAATCTTTTGGTTTTGCTTTTTTTTCTTAATTTTTTTTCTTATTTGGTTTTATAAAACCTTTAATTAATTTTCCGAACATATTTTAAATTTTTTTTTTTCAATTTTTTCCCATCTTTTAAAAAAATTTTGTTTTTTTTTATAAAGCATTTTTTTCTTCCCATTTTTGCCATCCCCGACCTCGTAGCTGAATTCGTTTCACCTTTTTTTCGCCATAAACTGCGTTTCTATAACTTTTTTTTATTAATTTTTTTTCTTATTTCGTTTTATAATACCTTTTATTACCTTTCCGAACAATTTTTTACGTTTTTTTTCAATTTTTTCGAAAATTTGTGGGTATCCGGGAAGATGGGGAGTGGGGTATAATCCCCTCCCCTCCCCCCACCCCCGTGCTGATGACCCCGTACGACAGGGTCATCGCTTTTCAGATTTTAGTTATCTGGAACATGCTTAATTAAATATTTTCACTTTGATAAGCATTTTTTCTTACTTTAAAAATTAAGAACTTTAAACTAATATGAACTAAATGACTATAAACATAAAACAAAACAGATATCCTATAAGTATAAAGAAGAAATGGACAATTAAACACTGAGGAAATTAATTAATTATTAACAGCAACAGATGCGAATAAAAGCGTTGATAATAACAAAAAATTAAATCTACAATTCCGCAGAAACAACGGTTTGAATGCACAGACAAAGAATTCTGATGAATATTGAAAATGAAAGGCAATAAATAGAGATGAATAAAAAAAATATATAAGAAAAGGTATAAAAAAAATGAAGAAATGTACAGGGTTTTTATTTTAAATTTCGCCACCTTATACAGAGTTTATGTTTGCAGATAGAAAAAAATATTAAATACAAAACTTGTATGGATTTCAGTGAACTTCCTTGAAAAAATAATTTTGAATATACAGGGTGAGTCAGAAACGAGTGGAGTACCAAATTTTGATTTTTTTAAATGGAACGCCCGGTATGTTTTTGAATATTTAGATTTTCCTCATTATTCTCTTTTCAAAAATGTATAATATGTCTATACTTGCAGCGGTAGTTTTTGAGCTGTTCGACTTCAAAATTGCCCCCTTATCTGAATAATTTTATTATTTATTTAGTATTTATCGTTCATAATAAATAATTTTCTTACTTTAAAATCATAATAATCATTTTCTACATTAACATCATAATGAGAAATAATATAAATAAATAAATAATAAAATTATTATTCAGATAAGGGGCAATTTTGAAGTCGAACAGCTCAAAAACTACCGCTGCAAGTATAGACATATTACACATTTTTGAAAAGAGAATAATGAGGCGAATCTAAATATTCAAAAATATACCGGGCATTCCATTTAGAAGAAAAAACTAAAATTTGATATTTCACTCGTTTCTGATTCACCCTGTATATTCATAATTATTTTTTCTAGAGAGTTCTCTGAAATCCATACAACTTTTGTATTTAATATTTTTTTCTATCTGCAAAAATAAACCCTGTTTAAGGTTGCGAAATATAAATGATGCCTGTACACTAACATTAAACAATGAAAAAAGACAAACTATAATTATAAAGAAAAAATAAGCAATTAAACATTCACCAAATTATAGTATATTAAAAGCATTGGCAACAACGAAACATTAACCTTTAGTTAAACTATCCCTAAGGCTACTTGTGGTTGTTCTAAATGTTACCGGATGCGTTCAATAGCGTTCCGAAGATATTGTGCACTATTAAGAATATTCGAAACTTTTATTGAAAAATGTTGGTATTATGTTAGAAATCTTTGGCATTTAAAACAGAAATTTTTCGATGCTCTGTATTTGGTGTTGTGGATATACATCAACATTTCACGTTCCTATTCTGCTCAATGTAAATATTTAAAAACTTTCTTTTATCGCTTTTATGCTGCTTAATTGCACTTTCAATTTTTTTCACTTTGTTTATTGTGTTCCATTTTCTTTTACCTAGAAACGTATTTCGTATCTGCGTTAAAATATATAGTCTGAACATCAGGGCTTAAATAGAACATGGCGAGAACGACTGGGGTGAGAGTTTCTGTAATCATACTATTGAAACTTTCCAGGCACGTACTGCTTATGGGATATAAAATTGACGTTAGGGCTGTATTTAATACGAAACGTACGTGGTACGGATCATCACAACGTATAACTTCGTGTTTTTATCTTCAGGAAAGTTTTGAAGTTGGAACCACCTCTTAGAACTAGTTTAGTGTGCCTACCTAATAGAGGCTTATGACGAACACTGCGTTTTTATGATAACCAGTTTAATTTTCAACCATTTCTAATATTCTCTATTAACAAATCGCTCTTAAACTATGTACAATCCCGTTAAAGTTAGTGTCGTAATTGGCACCACGAAATTCAATTGGTGCTCTATATATTTCACGGCTCTGAATAGGCGAATTGAGCTATGGCGGAACAATAATTTATTCCAACAGTTTCGTCGCTAGCGACCCAAAGTTATTTCATTCATAATGGAGTATGCAGAGCCCTGACAATACTAATTCAACTTCGGGCTATTGTCGAATATTTGAATGGAATTGCATCAATATAAGTAATAACGTCGTTATGGAAAATGGAAATGTCCATTGTCGCTGCCTTTCAGATAAAACAGCGGTTAAAATGATCACCCCAAAAGCGATCGGAATAATAATTGCCTTCATGAATATGTATTTCAAGCATATATCTCTCTGTTTAATAAAGAAATATTGAACGAAAGATGCTAAGTGTATGGGGGGATTAATTGTGAATAAGTGCACAACAAACGCCAAATAGTTAACATGTCGTTTAATTAATCTAAAACTAAACTATAAATTAACTTGCTGCTGGGAATTGGTCCCCTGATTCAACAACACCTGTTTGAAGTACACCAATAGTGCTCGATTCCCTTCCACCCTATTTCCGGTCTTTCAACCCTTAATAATACGAGAAATTACCTAAATGAGTTATATCGCTTAAAAACGGAATAAAACGTATTAATATTTAGAAAATATCCATAAATAGACTAGATTTTGGCACATGCATTCTTATCCATTATTTAATTTTTCGTGAGCATACAAATTTGCCCTAATCTCTTAACGTTCACAAGATCCCCATGCTTAGACAGCTAAAAGTAATTTTGAGGTAATTATTTGGTAATTTTAAGTCGCAACAAAAAGTGTCGTGCTTTAAATCGTCATCTCGTTGACCTGTTTTAATCGTCAACAATTTGTCGATTTATCAACGTAATTTTGACGTAAATCCTACAACAACGAACTTTTTTTGAGTACATTTGAGTCTGCAACGTCTCATTTGGCCAGAAAGTGACGTGCTTTAAATAGTTCAGTTGATATATCTTAGACGTCGCGTCGCGTCGCCACGAACTTTGCTCCAATTGGATCTTTGATCTATCTTCCAATCTTTCTTCTTCTTCAAATACCTATTCGTTTCGAATATTGGCGACCATCCTGGCTATGATGAACTTGTTGACTGCTGCTTTAAACAGTTTTGTGGTTGTTTTTGAATACTATGTCCTTAGGTTCTTGAGCCATGATATTCTTCTTCTTCCGGGCCTTCTCCTTCCAAACACTTTTCGTTGGAGGATGGATTTTAAGAGTTTGTATTTGGAGTCATTTTTCATTATATGCCCGAGAAATTCCAGTTTCCTTCTCTTAATCGTATTCATCACCTCTTTTTCCTTACTCATTCTTTCCAGTACTGATCGTTGGTCACTCTATCTACTCATGATATTCTAAGGATCCTTCTGTAGAGCCACATCTCGAAGGCCTCGAGTTTCTTTTGTGTTGCTTCGGTCAGTGTCCAGGATTCCATGCCTTACTATAATATGGAGAACACATAGCAGCGCAGGATTTTTACTTTGATATCTAATTTGAGGTTGTGGCTTTTGAAGAGCTTAGACATTCTGAAGAAGGCATCTCTTGCTTTTTCTATTCTACATCTGATTTCTTGTGAATGGTCCCACTGTTCGTTCACTAAGGTTCTCAGGTAGACAAATTTGGATACCCGTTCTACTGATATATTTTTAATAAATAGTTGGCAGTTTTCTTTCTTCTCTTTATTTATGACCATAAATTGTGTTTTGTTGATGTTCATTTTTAGCCCATATCGTTCACTTACTTCATTCACTTTGTTCATTACCTGTTGTAGACCCTCTATACCTACTATCTGCAAATATGACGGTATCATCTGCATAGCGGATATTATTTAGTCGTTCACCGTTTACCAGAGTTTCTCTAAATATCTCTTTTGAATACAGATTGAATATTAGAGGGGAGATGATACACCCTTGTCGTACACCCAGCAGAATGTTAACTGCCTCTGTTGTTTCATCTCCAGCGTTGATTTTTATGGTGGCTGTCTGGTTCCAGTAGAAGTTTTGTATAATTCTGAGATCTTTATCATTCATTCCGGTGCCTTTCAGTACTTGTATCATCTTCTGGTCAAAAATAAATTACGACCAATGCCGGAAGCAGATTAAGCAGATCGTCAAAGATACTTCTTCATGAAGTACACCCCCAAAGATATGAAGGTATTCACGGTCGACAAAAGTGATCACGGACTCCTGACTGCACATCTAGAATTGGACAACACCATAAAGTTTTATACGTTCAGGCCCAGAGGAGGAGGAATCAAGCAGGTTGTGTTTAAAGGACCCCCGGCATGAACACGGAGGAAGTAGCCAGGACTTTGAAGAGCGAGCACCAAGCCATAATAAACTACGTGCCAATGAAATCAAGAAGAGGAGATAAGCACTCCTACCTGGTCATCGCCAAAAAGAAGCAAACATCGGGGAAATCAAGAGGACGAAACCCGTGGAAAACTCCATGATCAAGTGAGAAGCGTACTTCAAGACGCTGAGCTACTCGCAGTGCTACAGATGTCCAGGGATTCGGCCACCGATCCTCCATGTGCCGCCAAACAGCGAAGTGCGTGAAATGCCCCCTCAAGTGTGCAAACTGTAAGGAACAGCACGCAGCAAACTTCAGAGGATGCAACGCCCTGAACGAATACAGGGAGAAGACAGCGCCAACCCTAACCCAAACGGGCCCTTTCCCCGCCACATCCGTGGACTCCATCGCCGTAGCGGCCCCCACCCCCAGGAGGCCGGTAGGACCACCACCACCGAACAGCGCCGGACAAGAGGACATCATGACGCTATTCAAAGAAATCGAGAACTTCAACAAGCTCTTCAAGATAAGAGAGCTAATCACCAAGATCAGGATGCTAAAGGCAAGACTGATATTCTATGGAGTGAAATAGGCCACTGAAGATTCTACATATCAACATCAATGGAATAAGGAGGCAACATCAGCCAGCTCAGAGAACTGGTCGCCAGGACATACTGCGTGTCAATGAAACAAAAACAAAGGATCACCCAGCAGGGAACATAGGATACGAGATGATATACAAGAACAGGCCAATCCAGGAACCGTTTGAAGGAGTGGCACTATAGGTGAAGAGAAGCATCCAATCCGAAGAGCAGGCAATAGACACAATCAAGATAGAGACAGTGGCGATAACAACGAACCACCTGAAGATCATATCAGCATACAACAAGCCAAATCAAACTCTAGACGAACACGAACTAAAAGGACTGCTCAACCATCCGAAGACGCTGCTCATAGGAGACCTAAACGCCAAGCAACTTCGTGGAACAACAGCACGGATAACAGAAGAGGAACGCGCTCAGGAACTGGATCGACAGGAACGACGCCAAGCTCATAAACCCGGACAGAAGGACAATGATTGCGAGGTACCACGTAGCAGACACCACACTAGACATAGGAATAGCCACAGCGACCACCATGACAGAACTCCAGTCTGATCACCTGCCAGTAATGTTCAAGACAATGCATCAGCCAGCCCTCGCAGCACCTAGGGGCACGTACAACTACAGGAACGCCGACTGGAAAGAAATCAACGCGGAATTAAGGATATCTCGCGACTTGAACGCCTCTGCAAAGATAGAGGAAGCCATAAAAGTCATCACCAGGATAATAAGTGTCGCCAAGGAGCACCACGTCCCCAGGAATCCGGACCTGAAGCAAGGTAAGCTGCCACAGCACATCCAAGAACAAATCGCGAGAAGGAAGTAACTACTCAGGACATATCAAAACACACGTGACCCGAACGACTGGAGAGCCTACCTGGAGGAGTACGAACTAACTCGAACCATGCTGGATTCATACAACAACGAGGCCTGGAATAACAGAATCACAGCCGCTAGCCGTGTAGACAACATATGGAAGCACATCAAGGAAATCAAGAGCAGCAGGAGCCCATGGACAGTCCCAGCGATCAAAGTAACGAGAGACCGCGTAGAAAGCATCATCGTAGACAAGGCAGAGAAGGCGGATGCGTTCATGGAATACTTCGCCAGCATCAGCAGCCTATCAGACGACATGACACGTAGAAGAGTTCAAAGGACAATACACGAGATCGAAGCGCTACCGTCACAGGACACGGACAGGATAGTCACGAGCCGCATGAAACTAAAGAGGATCATAAGGAATGCCAGGCCATACAAGGCACCAGGACCGGACGGAGTAGTCATGAAGGAGGTCAAGTTCCTGCTAAATAAAGCCCTTGGCCATCATCAACGCCTCCATCAGACTACATTACTCTCCGAGGGTATGAAAAACAGCCAGGATCATCGTCATCCCCAAACCAGGAAATGACAGGACACAAACCTCGTCGTACAGGCTAATTTCACTGCTACCTACCCTAGGAAAAATCTACAAAAGAGCGCTCAGTAAAAAAACCAACGCGGAGCTCCAAACACTAGGAACCATCATACCTGAACAATTCGGATTCCAGCGAGGGAAATCGACAGCCTTGCAACTTGCCAGGATAGTAGACCACGCAAACCGTCATCAGCTACCAAAAGGCCAGGACAACAACGACACTGATCAACGGGATAGAATTAAGGACAAGGACAATAAGACAGGGACTCCCCCAAGGAAGCGTGATATCGCCGACCCTACATTAACCTTAATCTATCATTTGTGTCAATATGACGTCAGGAAATGACATCATGTGGGCGGTGACACAAGTCATTATGACGTCATAATTGAAACTGACGAGACGTCCGACTTGGTGAAACAAAGGAGACGTTGAGAAAATTTATTTAAAGAATTGATTGACAATAAAGTAAATACAAATGACATGAATAATAGAAAGCCTACACTACTAATTGTACTTTGTTTTTGTTCTCTTCTGTCAAAACTCTATTGTTATGTCAAATTTAAAAATAATAAATATCCTTACCTACAACTTACAATAATAAAACACTTACGTCTAATAAGACTCATACAAAAAAAACCTAAATCTACTTATACACTAATCGATTCGTTAAATTGCTTTTTCGTAAAAACTGTTTTGACATGTTGATTGAATTTTGAATAATACCCTAATCAATTTTGCTTAACTTATCGATTTGTTAATATATCGTCGATTCTTTAGTCGTCGGCGACACAGGCGCGACGTTATTATTTTGAGGGACCGGCGACGCTGTCGTGACGTTGCTGGTAACGTTACTCGTGACGTCATCGTCGTCGTCATAGTCGTTAGCTTCGGTCAGTTTTTTGGCTGCTGCTTCTTGAGCTCTCCTACGAAAGCAAATAAAGCGGCTCAGTTAACGTCTGCTATATCTCTTTTATCGATAATTCAATTTCGCCCACTAGAAGGTCATGATTAAATTATACAATGAATGACGTCATTCCCTAGTATTTTAAAATATGGGAAAAATGCATTTACCGTGTTTTATCAATGGTTTTTTATTTATTTATTTACTACTAATTATTATACTTTTACCTTTTTTGCTGGTCGTAGTCGTTATTAAGCGTCTCTTCCTCTTGCCGTTCCTTCTGCTTCTTTTTGAGGAACAGGTACGCCACGTAAAGGAACAACAGGATCAAGGGAATCATTACGAAAAATATTATACCGGACGCTACCGCCAACTGTCTCTGGGAGTACTCTTGCTGACCTAAAAATTACAATTTAATGCGTGTAAAAAACGTAAAAAGTACCACAGTTTAGAGCTTCAGAATATATTCTTTAATCGAAATAAAGCTCTTAGAAATCGGTTTGGTACTTTTTGTTTTATTAATATTTTGATTTGTGTCTGGGTTTGTGGAGTGTATTTTTGTACTAAATTTGGTACTTTTCGCCTTTATGATAATTGCCTCTTGATTTCTGTATTTGATTATTATTTTGCATTTTTTTCCCAAAGGTTGCATTATGCAGTTGCAAGCATTCTTGTTTGGGTTTGCATTCTGCGGAGTTTATTTTTGTACCATATTTGGTACTTTTCGCCATTATTATCGTTTTGATAATTATTGTCTCTTAATTTTTGCGCTTGATTATTATGCAATTATTTTCCAAAGGTTGCATTATGTAGTTGCAAGCATTATGTATACAAAAGCACTTCACGCGACCATAAAGTTCTTGAAAATCCGTTTGGTACCTTTCATTTTATCGAGGCGTTAATTTGTATCAGAAAACGCATTATCCCGTTCAAGCTTTATGCAGTGTATGTATATTGGCATCATGACATCGACGTTGATAGAACTAAAATTATCTGAATTCAAAAAAAAAACAGTTCATTGTTCAATCAATAAAGAAGAACAACGCTTTAATCGAAAATAAAGCTCTTAAAAATAGGTTTGGTACTTTTCGTTCTATTAATATTTTACTTTTTGCTATGTTTGCCTTCTGCGGAGTGTATTTTTGTACCACATTTGGTACTTTTCGCCATTATTATCGATTTTAATGATATCTGTCTCTTTACTTCTCTATTTGATTATTATACATTTTTTCCAAAGGTTGCACTGTGCAGTAGTGATTTTTATTTAAATATTTATACAATTTGTGACTAACACTGCATTAGGTCATTAAAGAAGAACAAAGCATTTAGAAATGAGTTAGGTACTCCTAATTTTATTACTGATTCAAAAAGTGCTTGGATTCGCGTTCTGCGGAGTGCATAACAAAATATTTTTTGTACTAGATTTGGTACCTTACGCCATTGTCATCGATTTTGATAATTGTCTATTAATTTCTGTATTTGATTAATGAGCAACATTTTCTCCAAAGGTTGCATTATGCCGTAGTAAGTTTTATTCAAATTTTTATACAATTTGTGACCAACACTGTATTAGGCCATTAAAGAAGAACAACGCTTTTAGAAGTCAGTTTGGTACTCTACTGATTCAATTAGTGTTTGGATTCGCGTTCGACGGAGTGAATAACGAAATATTTTTTGAACCATATTTGATACTTTTCGCCATTATTATCGATTCTAATGTCTCTTGAATTCTCTATTTGATTATTATGCATTTTTTTTCCAAAGATTAGTTGCATTATGCTGTAGTAAGTTTCATTTAAATTTGTATACAATTTGTGGATAACACTATATTAGGTCATTAAAGAGGAACAACGCTTTTAGACTCAGTTTGGTACTCTACTGATTCAATTAGTGTTTGGATTCGCGTTTTGCGGAGTGCATAAAAACATATTTTTTGTACCACATTTGATACTTTTTGCCATTATTATTGCTTTTGATGATAATTGTCTCTTGATTTCTCCATTTGAATATTATGCATTTTTCCAAAGGTTGCAATATGCAGTAGTGTTTTATTCAAATTTGT
>MU184820.1:83121-98206 GCA_016904865.1 Pissodes strobi | reverse complement strand
ATTTTTCCAAAGGTTGCAATATGCAGTAGTGTTTTATTCAAATTTGTATACGATTTGCGGCTAACCGTGTATTAGGTTTTTAAAGAAGAACAACACTTTTAGAAATCAGTTTAGTACCCTCAATTTTATTACTGATTAAATTAGTGTTTGAATTCGCGGTCTGCAGGGTGCATAACGGATTTTTTTTTGTATCACATTTGGTACTTTTCGCCATTATTATCGATTTTGATGATAATTGTCTTGATTTCTCTATTTAATTATTATGCATTTTTTCCAAAGGTTGCATTATGCAGTAGTAAGTTTTATTCAAATTTCTATACAATTTGTGGCTAACACTGTATTAGGCCATTAAAGAAGAACAATGCCTTTAGAAATCAGTTTGGTGTTCTTAATTTTATTACTGATTCAATAAGTGTTTGGATTCGCGTTCTGCGAAGTGCATAACGAAATATTTTTTGTACCACATTTGGTACCTTACGCCATTATTATCGATTCTGATAATTGTCTATTAATTTCTGTATTTGATCATTGTGCAATATTTTTTCCAAAGGTAAATTGTATTATGTGCATAACGAAATATTTTCTGTACCACATTTGGTATTTTTCGCCATTATTTTCGATTTTCATGATAATTGTCTCTTGATTTCTCTATTTGATTATTATGCATTTTTTCCAAAGGTTGCATTTTGCAGTAGTAAGTTTTATTAAATATTTATACAATTTGTAACTAACACTGTATTAGGTCATTAAAGAAGAACAACACTTTTAGAAGTCAGTTTGGTACTCTATTTATTCAATTAGTGTTTGGATTTGCGTTCTGCGGTACTTTTCGCCATTATTATTGCTTTTTATGATAATTAATTCTTGATTTCGCCATTTGATTATTATGCATTTTTCCAAAGGTTGCATTATGCTGTAGTAAGTTTTATAAAATTTTTATACAATTTGTGACTGTATTTGGTCATTAAAGAAAAACAACGCCTCTAGAAGTCAGTTTGGTACTCTACTGATTCAATTAGTGTTTGGATTCGCGTTCTGCGGAGTGCATAACTAAATATTTTTTGTACCGTATTTGGTACTTTTCGCCATTATTATTGATTTTGATAATTGTCTCTTAAATTCTTTATTTGATTATAATGCAATATTTTTTCCCAAATGTTGCATTGTGCAGTAGTACTTTTCGCTATTCTTATCGATTTTGATTTCTCCATTTGATTATTATGCATTTTTATCCAAAGGTTGCATTATGTAGTAGTAGGTTTTATTCAAATGTTTATACAATTTGTGGCTAACACTATATTAGGTTATGAAAGAAGAACGACGCTTTTAGAAATTAGTTTCGTACTCTCAATTTTATTATTGATTCAATTAGTGTTTGAATTCGCGTTCTGCGGAGTGCATATCGGAATATTTTTTGTTCCCCATTTGGTACTTTTCCCCGTTATTACGGATTTTGATGATAATTATTGTCTCTTGATTTCTCTATTTGTTTATTATGCAATTTTTCCAAAGGTTGCATTATGCATTGGTAAGTTTTATTCAAATATTTATACACTTTGTGGCTTACACTGTATTAGACCATTAAAGAAGAACAACGGTTTTAGAAATCTTAATTTTATTAATGATTCAGTTAGTGTTTGGATTCGCATTCTGCGAAGTGCATTACGATTAATGAAATATTTTGTGTACCAAATTTGGCGCTTTTCGCCATTATTAACGATTTTGATGATAGTTGTCTATTATCTCTTGGTTTCCCTATTTGATTATTATGCATTTTTTTCTCCCAAAGGTTGCATTATGCTGTAGTAAGTTTTATTAAATTTTTACACAATTTGTGACTAACACTGTATTTGGTCATTAAAGAAAAACAACACTCTAGAAGTCGGTTTGGTACTCTACTGATTCAATTAGTGTTTGGTTTCGTGTTCTGCGGAGTGCATAACTATTCTTTGTACCGTATTTGGTACTTTTGGCCATTATTATTGATTTTAATAATTGTCTCTAAATTTCTGAGTTTGATTATTATGCAATATTTTTTCCAAACGTTGCATTATGCAGTAGTAAGTTTAATTCAAAGATAATTAAAATTTTTGAACAATTTGTGATATACACATAGTAGATCATTACAGAAGAATAATGCTTTTAGAAGCGAAAAACTTAGTAGTTACACAGAGTGTCTCAAATATGAACATCATTGTCACCATTGGGATCTTAGAAACTGCGAGAGCAATAAATTCTGCAATAATGGTGCAATTTAACCTCTTATAATTTACGATATTCCATACGTATTTTTTTTTTTATTTTACCACCAAATTGCCATCGAAAATTACCTCTAGGCCATAGTTGCAATACTTTTAAAGGAAGTAGAAGTGGCAGAGGAAAATGAGGATGAAAAGGAATAAATAAATAAATACAAGGTAGGTACTATTCCGCAAACTAGGAATATACCTTGCAATACTCATACCGCATAGAACGACGCAATTCAGAATATATTCCTAGCATGTGGAATCTCCCCTTAATGGAATATTTACAATATTTATTCAGTACTATTATAAAATGTCCTAAACTAGGAGGTAAAAAATTAAGGTTTGTTTAACTTAAGACTATACAAATAGTAACTTTTGGTATAAAAACGGTTAAAATTCAAAAAAATAATTTCGAATGGCTCATCTGCTTTACCTACTAACAGCGTGCCCCAAAAAATCAGCAAACAATAAAGTATTTCATCATTTTAAGAACGTGATTCTAGGACGCCACTGTGTGAATAATTCGAAGAATTGTCTGTCAAATATTCTTATTTATAAAGTGTCATAATGTATCACATTTTGGCATGGGCGTAGTTCGTACGGATACTTTAAAAGTAATAAAAATAACCCCGCCTATGCGGTTTAAAATAACATTAATTTGACCACATGGTACATCCATTATGCACTAGAGCAAAATGACCAAAATTATCAGATATTCCACATGCTAGAAACCTACTAGCTACATTATTATATAAGTCGCTACATGATTGGGCGCGGGTTTTTCCCCAAAAAAACAAAAATAAAAAACTACGTGTGCTCGAAAATACTGATGGTGACTGTAATACGAAACCTCGAACTGAATATCAGACTAACCTAAAATTCTCAAAAACAAAAAGCAACTTGGCAATGCGGTGAACGTATTTTCAGTCAAGAAAAGGCAGTCGATATCATAAATTGGTATATTTACCGAGTAACCCTTTGCAATTACCACATTTTATGTTATTAAATTGAAGGGTAGTACCTAATCTGTCCAAAAAGAGCGCCATTTAACCTTTTTTATAAATGGATGCAAATATGCCAACAACGTTACAGTTGATTACATGGAATCTGGGTCACCCCGTAGAACGTAAAATATTTATTTTGTTTAATAAAAACGAATTTTTAAATTTAAATATATGTCTCCGCTACTGGTTAAGTACGACGCGACGGCGCGCGGAGGCGTCCTGGGGTCACACCAAGAACGTTAAACTCGTTCTTGGGGTCACACGAAAAAAAATATTTTTAAACAGCTTTGTAGTAAGAAGTGAGAATTCTTAGAAAAAAAGACAGAATTCTGAGATAAAATGTCAGAGTTCTGAGATAAAAAGTCAGAATTCTGAGATAAAAAGTCAGAATCCTGAGATAAAAAGTCAGAATTCTGAGATAAAAAGTCAGAATTCTGAGATAAAATGTCATAATTCTGAGATACAAAGTCATAATTCTGATATAAAAAGTCAGAATTCTGAGTTATAAAGATTGAGTAAGAAATATCAAAATATTAATCCAGAAGTCTGACTTTTTATCTCAGAATTCTGACATTTTATCTCAGAGCTCTCACCTTTTATCTCAAAATTCTGACATTTTATCTCAGAATTTTGACTTTTTATCCCAGAATTTTCACTTTATCTCAGAATTCTGACTTTTTATCTGAAAATTCTGACTTATCATCTCAGAATTCTGACTTTTTATATCAGAATTCTGACTTTTTATTTCAGAGCTATTTTAAAATATTTTCTCTTGCGACCTCATTATTAACAAATAAATAACATCATTTATAAAAAGGAAATTTTTATAAGAAATTTTGTCAAAAAAATTGTAATTATATTTTATTGGATTTGAGCGGCATTGCAGGTATCTTTGCTTACTTAACCATCAAAAAAACTAGCCATTTTGAAGCACAGTCAGAATACGATTACAGTGTTGCCAAATTGCTATTAGTTTCCGAGAAACTGCGGGAAAATGAAACGTAGAATAAAAAGCATTTCCTAAATAACTCAAAGAAATATCAACTAGAAGAATTTGCTTAGAATAAAACGTATGGGTGATTTCCGAATTTTCCTTTAAATTGGACACACTACATATAAATGGCAATTTTCCTTATAGAAACATTTTGTAATTTTAAATTACAAAATTAAATTTGTTTCGAAAAAAGTATTTACGGAGATTGTTATAGGTACAAGTAGGTGCTAGGCCTAAGCATGTTGTATAATTACTTATATTTACCTTGTGGTAAATGCCAATTTTCTTTTGATAAATTTTAATGAAAAAAATTGAATATCTGAGAAATCTGGCAACATTGCCACATTAAAAATCGGTATAATCTCCTAATAACAGAACACAACGGGGAAAACCCTAGACAGCTCCATCTGCTCCCTTTCAACATATCTACTACACGTCCGTAATGATGCTACTCCGACTACTGTGCAATCTCGCTTTGTCCGTAGGCGACAACCTGGTGATGGGGGGAAATTTGGACGTAGGTGAAACGTTGGGATTCTTTTTAACCGGTATAGCGTAGTCGTCAGACCCGTAAGTCAATCTTTGTCTACCGTCGTGACTGACTAAGTCAGGCTGACTCTGGAACGGTTGACTGTAAACGATCGAACTCGGAGTGGGACTGGTGGGAGACTTAGGTTCGAACGCAGGCTCGTTCGGGTCAATTTCCTTGTCCTCGAACTCGGTTTCCGGTAAACCGGACAACGGTTCGTGGGTCCGATAGCTTTTATCGTAGCTGCGTCGCTTTTTAAACATGCTATCGGTGCTGGACCTGTCGCTAGTAGGGCTACTGAAACCTTCGGAGGTTTCCGCGGGGCTAAAGCTTCGGGCGAAGAGAGCAGGCTTCTGGTACTGCCAAGAGCTTTCCTCGGTATTCACGTATTTTAAATACACCCTATACGCTATGTACGCTATAACTATGAGTAAAGGTATGAGTACCGCAAAGACTATTCCTGAAGCGGCCGCTAGTTGACGCTGGGAGTATTCCTGTTGACCTAAACATCAGTTAAAGCTACTTTAGTAATGGTTCAAAAATTATAACGTTGCATCGAAAAAACTTACGTAAGCAGTACGTGTAGCCGTATTCAGGTATATCCCATTGGCCGGTAGCTCCACAGGTTCTCCTAGGGTCACCAACCAATACGAAATCTTGATCGCATTCATAGGTCACTTTGGTGCCGGGTATAAACAAGAAGGTGCTCTTCCTGCCGAACCGTGGCGTTGGCAGGACACCACACGATACCACCTGCAGCACAAAATTAACAAACCGAATTAACAACAAGTTATGTAACCAACCAATTTTTAAGGAAGTCCTCATCTTTTACATCTTTACCTTGGTTCTCGTAGTATCCTTATACTGATAGATCGTCGCCTTGTAATTCTGAGTGTAGTGAGCCAGATCTCGATTCAGTGTCATCGCGTAGTCATAGTAGCACTCGTACATCTTCGTCGTGCATATCTGGTACGTCCGTTCGATCTGATTGGACCGATTCGCTGGAATGATCTCCTCGGGCGTCATCACGTAAACAGGCGTGAACGATCGATTGTTGTAGTTTGCGGAAGTTAAGCCATTTTCTCTTAAGAACATCGCCCTACCTAGAAAAGAAAGACGCAACATTTTATATAGTAGCCGTTGCTTCCAGCCCATCTAAAGCCTTCACAATGTTCAATTATCCAGAAAAAGGTTCTGAATTTGCATTTAATTTTATGAGAACTTGCAATACCTTTATTGGTGTCCAGGACATCATCTACCATCCATTGAGTACCGAACTGAGTATAGACGCGTTCCATATCGTTGACATTAGTGATGACGCTGACTCTTGAACCATCGGGCAGGGTGAAATCGTCTTCTTTATTGAAACTCCAGTTACCGAGAAGACCCGCCGTTTTATTGATGAAGGACCATGGCAAGTATACTCTGGCTGTCATATAACCTAAATAATTCATTAATTAATTAATTCAAACTGAAATTTGCAAATGACTGATGATAAACTTCACCTTGGTTATCTAATACTTCGACCCCGACTCCATTATCGAACATCATGATGACTTCCGACTGATTGAGGATGTAAGTAGGGGTATAGACAGTAACGCCTGGGAAATGTTGGAACTTCAAAGAAGGCCTGTCAAAGTACACCCTTTTACCATCGGCGATCACGTCCAATCTGTACCTCCATCTAAAAATAATGGTCCGATATACTTATTCAATGAACGAGCAAATCCTCAATTTGGGTACTTACCGTGCATATTCCGGTCTCTTTCTAACCTCGACAATCGTTGAGGTGTTGCCTCTAGCGACCACCGATGTCAGTTGGGTGGCTCGTACTTCTCCGTATTGATTAGGGTCCATTTGCTCGAACCTTCCTTGGACCTCGATGTTGTTCAGCTTGGCCTTCGACTTGACCAGAACGAATTCACCTTTACCGTTGAAGGTGTAGTCCAAGTCGTCGAAGGTGACGATGTGAGGATCTCCGTAAATGCCAGCGATACCTATGTTATCAGAGAGAATCTTCATTAAACTTAATAATACTAGGGATAATTAGTACACTGCTTTTAAATGTTTCAAAACAATTTAATGAGATATTTTTTTCTACATATGTTTCGGTTTGATGAGGCCTTTATCAAGAGTAGTTGTATATACAACTATACAACTACTCTTAATAAAGGCCTCATCAAGCCGAAACATATGTAGAGCAAAATACGTCATTAAATTATTTTGAAACATCTAAAAGCAGTGTACTAATTATACCTAGTATTATTATTCAACGATGTTTCACAAGGATCCTACCGCAGAAACTATTCATTCCATTAAACTCATTTTTCTACTTGCATGTTTCGTTTGGATTGTAATCTTTTATATATTTATTATTAGCATTTGCCTGTCTTTTAACATTAACAATAATGCCTAATTTTTTTTAATCAACAAATTCATATCATAATCTTTAATTGTTTGTAATTTTTCAATCAGTTATTTTTAATATTGCATCCCAAACTAGTCCAGGAGGTGTATAATACCGACAAGGGTCTAAATCAAAATGTTTCATAAAAGTTTCCCTAAATGTTTCAAATGCTTCAGCCAATCACAAAACATTATTTGTTATACAAACATCTTAAGTTTATGCATTCCATTATCTCTCAAATCAATTTATAATCTTCAACCTTACAAATTACAATGCCTCTCATTTAAAATATTACACACATTTCTACTGGAGGTAATTTAACTCCATAGCGCTTCGTGAATTAATCTGGATAAATTATTTCCCTTTGAAATTATTCATCATTTTGACAGGTGTTTAGTTAATTAAAAATGCACCTTTATTTAATTTTTTTTAATGAATATAAAAAAGTATTAAATGAAAACGGATTCAAAATTCTAATTCTATAGGTTAATAAATTCCCAAATTCATTAATTATTTTACTATTTAATTCACCTTTAAACTGTCCTATTACTTTTTTATTAGATTCATCATAGAGTCGATGATATTTTAAATAATCACTGAAATCAAAATATTCTTTCATTTCACTCATCCGGTTATAAATTCATAAATTGATCTATCTGTATCTTTATAAACTAGTCTTATTCATATCTTTTCTTCATAACAACATAGTGTAATTCATAAATTAAATAGTAACTTTTGTGTATTTTCCTATACATTCCCACACTTAATAAATAATCTATAAAATTTGGGTTCTTATAACGCGGTATTAGTCAAATAGCTACCAGATTTCGAACATTTTCCAGTGGTTTACCAAAAAGTACATTATTTATTAATTGAGAGAAATATTTGAGACATGTTTAGTGTCTTTTATCATTTTTAGCACTATATACATTTTTCATCCAATAATTTTTTTGTAAAAATATATTCCTCAAAATGTCAGTTTTCATACAATTTTTCTTCAGATGGTTTTTGAATCATCCATCCATTAGGCTATTTATATCTAAACACTTGCTATTTTCAAGAGAATTGCAATATTTCATATATTTATTATTAGCTTTTGCATATCCTTTCTCTTTGCTGACGACAGAAGCATAACTTGGAGTGATTCTAATACTTTCTCCCTACACTCTAATAGCTCCAGCGATCTCGTCACAATCAAAACTTGGTCTGACTCAAATTGGCTGTGTTTCAACGTTGATAAAACGGTAGCCTTATCTTATAAAACAACCTTACAACAACCTTTGCTACTTCACAACAGCAATATTAAATACGTTGAATCGGCTAAATTCCTAGGTTTGAGTATTAGTGCCAATCTTAAGTGGTCCGCACATGTTGATTCTTTAACAAAAAAGCTTTCTTCTGCCTGCTTCGCAATTCGATCGGTTTCGAAGGAACTAAATCTGTCTACTGCCAGGCTCAGTTACTTCTCTTTGTTTGAATCTCATCTTCGCTACGGCCGTCCCTTTTGGGGCTACTGTAACACCGAGCAATTTGAATTATTTGAATTTTTCTGTGGCAATAAAGCATACTTGACTTTGACTTTGACTGACTATTTTTTTTAATATAAACATATTCGTATCGTAATCTTCTATTGTTTGTAATTTTTACATTCGTTATTTTTAATATTGCATCCCAAGCTAATCCAAGGGCTGTATAATACCAACATGGGTCTAAATCAAAATGTTTCATAAAAGATTTTTTAAAAGTTTCAGTGCAACAGCTAATCGCAAAATATCATTTGTTATATAAACATCTTAAGTTTATGCATTCCATTATCTTCCAAACCAATTCATAATCTTCAACACTACAATAAAACATTTCTGCTGGTAGTAATTTAATTCCGTAGTGCTTCATGTATTCACATGGTTCTTCCAGTCATTTGAAATTGTTCATCATTTTGACAGAATTACTCAGTTAATTAAAAATATACTTTTAAAAAAAAATGGAAATCTAGAAAAGTTAATAAATTAAAACGTATCCAAATATCTAATTTCATAAGTTTATTTCGATTCAGAATTTCTTAACTTTCTATAACTAAAACCTATATATTTCAAAATTATTAGGTTGAACAGCTATTGAACTCAAAATTATAACCTTTAAGATTATGGAAAAATTAAATAACTTTCATTAAATAAATTTCATTGTTCATATGCTATTATTTTCGTGAATGTATATTCCAAATTTATCAAATAATCGCACTTTTAATAAGCTAATAAATTCCCAAATTGATTAATTATTATACTATTTGCTTCACCTTTGAACTTGCCTGTTACATCTTTATTAGTTTTAAAAATTAAAATATTCTTTAATTTCACATCTATATAAATATTTTTGTTTAAATGCATAATTTAAGCTATCTATATCTTGATAAACTGGTCTTATTCATATATTTGCTTCAAAACATAATAGTGGAATTCATACATTAAATATTTACTTATGTAAAAAGTATCGAATCTAGCGTAAATTGGTTTATCAAATTCTAAACTTTTCTTATATATTTCCACATTTAATAAATCTTTACAATTTGGGTTCTTATATAATTTCAAAGCCTTTTCTTCACGCCGTATTACTCAAATAATTTAAAGAAATATTTCTCACATTTAAATTTTTTAGCATTATATACTTTTTCATCCAATTACTTTCCTTACCAGTAAAGGTCCTATGGTATTTTCTTCATTCAAAGCTTAAATTAAATTTTTATTATAAAATAATCCTCAAATCTTCGTTTTCAAAAAAAAAAATTCAAGTAGGTTTTTAATCATCGTCAAACTATTTAGATTGTTTATATTTAAATACTCAAATACTTGCTACTTTCATTAGGATTGTATGTAATATTTTATATAATTATTATTAGCTAAACATGTTAACAATAATGTCTAATTGTTTTTTCAATCAGTTATTTTTAATACTGCATCCCAAGCTAATCCAGGGGCTGTATAATACTGACATGGGTCTAAATCAAAATGTTTCATAAAAGTTTTTTAAATGTTTCAAGTGCATCTACTAATCACAAAATATCATTTGTTATATAAACATCTTAAGTTTATGCATTCCATTATCTTCCAAACCAATTCATAATCTTCAACACTACAACAAAACATTTCTGCTGGAAGTAATTTAATTCCATAGTGCTTCATGTATTCACATGGATAAATTACTTTTCTTCCAATCATTTGAAATTGTTCATCATTTTGACATAAGTACTCAGTTAATTAAAAATATACTTTTATTTAAAAAATGAAAAACTAGAAAAGTAATAAATGAAAACGTATCCAAATATCTAATTTCATAAGTTTATTTCGATTCAGAGTTTCTTAACTTTCTATAACTTAAACCTATAATTATCAAAATTATTAGGTTGAACAGCTATTGAACTGAGAATTATGCGAATCATAACCTTTTAGATCATGGCAAAATGAAATAACACTTTCATTAAATACATTTTATTGTCCACTTGCTATTATTTTCGTGAATGAATATTTCAAAATAATCAAATAATCGCACTTTTAATAACCTAATAAATTCCTAATTATTTTACTATTTACTTCACCTTTAAACTTGTTTATTACTTTTTTTTTATTAGTTTCATCATAGAGTCGATAATATTTTGGATATTCACTGAAATTAAAATATTCTTCAATTTCTGTATCTTGATAAACTAGCCTTATTCATATCTTTGCTTCATAACATTATAGTGGAATTCATACATTAAATATTTACTTATGCAAAAAGTATCGAATCTAACCTAAATTGGTTTATTAAACTCTAAACTTTTCTTATAAATATTTAAAATTTGGGTTCCTGTATAATTTGAAAGCTTTTTCTTCACGCCTTATTAGTCAAATAGCTACCCGAATTCGAATATTTTCCATTGTTTTACCAAAACTTCATTGTTCATTAATTTGAAGAAATATTTGTCACACATTTTATTTTTTAGCATTATATACTTTTCATCCAATTAGTGTCCTTACCAGTAATAATCCTATGGTATTTTCTTCATTTAAAGCTTAGTTAAATTTCTATTATCTTATTAATCTAAGGTTCGTTTTCAAATAAAAACTTCCTCAAGTAATTTTTGAATCATCGTCCATTTAGATTATATATATCCAAATACATCAAATACTTGCTACTTTTATTAGGATTATATATAATATTTGATATATTTATAATTAGCTTAACAGCGTTAACAATAATGGCTCTAATTCATTTTTCAATCAACTTATTCATATCATAATATTTAATTGTTTGTAATTTTTACATCAGTTATTTTTAATATTGCATCCCAAGCTAATCCAGGGGCTGTATAATACTAGCATGGGTCTAAATCAAAATGTTTCATAAGTTTCCCCATAATGTTTCAAATGTATGAGCTAATAACAAAGCATCATTTGTTATAACATAAATAGCTTAAGTTTATGCATTCCATTATATTCCAAATCAATTGTGAATATTCATAATCTTCAACACTACGATGCCTATAATTTAATATATCATGAATCCACTGAAGGTAATTTGACTTCATAAGACTGTTTAAATAATGTGTGTTTATATAGATAAATTATTTTCCTTTTCACCATTTGAAATTGTTCATCATCTTGACAGAGTTGTTCAGTTAATTAAAAATGTATCTTTATTCAATTTTGTTTATATCTTTTCTTCATAACATCATAGGGAGATTCATACATCAAATGCCTACTTATTTATAAAGTGTTGAATCCAACGTAAATTGGTTTAATTAATTCTAAATTTTTCTTATACATTTCAATACTTAATAAATATTCTTTAAAATTTGGGTTGTTATATAGTTTTAAAGCTTTTTCTTCACGCGTTATTAGTCGAATAGCTACCCCATTTTAAATATTTTCCATTTTTTACCAAAACTGCTTTATTCATTAATTTAAAGAAATATGTCAGGCATTTTACTTTTTCATCCACTTAGTTTCTGTACAGGGTGAGTCAACGATAGAGTAAAGTCTATTATATCATTGGCTTTGGGAAATACAGAAAAATGTTGAATACGAATGTTGTAAGAAATGTCGAGATGCAGAATTTAAATATATTTTTAAACATACTGGGTGATTCAAAATAGTGTGGCGGATACAATATATATTTTGTTAAAATGAAACATATTATTTACTATTTTATTTTTGAATTCTGCATAATATTCAATACGTTTTTTATTAATAATACCTAAACCTATTAGTTTTTCCAATATTCCAATTTTTCTAAAAAAAATCGACTAGTGTAAAAACTTGACAATGGCGCCTTTGTTTTTAAAGGTAGAACATTCATGTTTGACATGAATGTTGTTTAGGGATGAACCAAAAGATACATATAATAAGATTCGAGTTATATGTTCAAAATAGACAAATTCGTATCGTCCATTTTAAATTGAAAAATCTCAATTTTTTTAAATGGCATACCCTGTATATTATTGTACTTTATGATAGAATTTACAAAATTTACAAAACAATTTTTATTGAGTACCTATTCTTAATACTTTGCGATTTATTTTGAATTTTTTAGTGAAAAAGCTTTTTTATGCTAGGTATCTATTTCTAATTATTATGGCACAATAAATGTTCAAAAAGATGCCCTTCGACTTCGATACAAATGTTTAGCCTTTTAAACTATAGTTTCCTGCACGTTTCTTAGCATAAAAGGTGTTATTGTTCCACACGCAATCCGTATCCTGTTCTCCATATCTTCGGGTGTTGTAGGGGGATTAACATAGACACGATCTTTAATGTATCCCCACAAAAAGAAGTCCAGCGGTGTCAAGTCACATGATCGAGGAGGCCACCCGATGAATCCGCCTCTACAAATCCATTTTTATGGGTAACCATTATCTAAATATTCCCGAACTTCCCGATGATAATGAGCAGGAGCTCCGTCTTGTTGAAACCACATTTCGTTGTTATCAACTTCTTCAAGAAGCTGGGGTAATTCAACTTGCAAGAAGTTCAAATATCATGGAAAAAATATGGACCAATGACTCGAAAGTGTTTAATTCCACACCATACATTAAGTGACCAATGGTTTTGGTTTTTCACTTCGAGGACCCAGAATGGATTAACTCTGGAATAATAGTGCATGTTATGGCGGTTTACTGCTAGATTACTGCGAAAAGTAGCTTCATCAGATCACATTATTTTTAACTTAAAATTTGCTTCATTTAAAATGGTACAAAAATGTATGCATTGTTCGAAATCACGGTCCAGAAGTTCTTGATGTAGTTCCATATGGAAGGGATGGTATCTATATTTTTTTGTGGTGCGGTTAACCGTTGATTGGGATGTGTCACATAAGATCGCTACTTGACGGCTACCAACCTGAGGGTTATCTTGAACATGCAGTATAATCTCCAGTTCTTTTTCCTCGCCGTTAGCATTCCGGTTTACCACTTTCCGTTTGCCGTATTCGACGGTGCCACTAGCATCAAACCGTTCCATTAGGCACTGAAAGGATTGTTTAGGTGGTATGCGCCTATTGGGATACTTTGTTCCATAAAGCCTCACTGCCAGAAGACAATTTGGTTCTGGTGTCATATAAGCACCGTCGATTTTGAAGCTTTTTTTGGGTTCTATGGAAAGATTACATCAAATGAGACACATTAACCCAAAAAAATTTGCGGATGAAGCACATTTTCGCAAAATAAATTGAAAATTAAAATTAAAATTTAACATACATTTTTTCCTAATTAACACCATTCCAGTACACTTTGTCCTGAGGTATGGTCGCAGAAGGTTAATAATAACATAATATAAAGCTTCTTTTCTTAAAAATTGCAAATAAAACTGTTTTTTGCACTTTAAAGCGATAATATAATATTTATGAGATAAACGTCAACATGACTATTTCTCAAATCATGACTGTTGGCTTAGCCAAGGCCACCTATGGTAGTATAGGTGGCCTTGGCTTAGCACGGCTCAGCTGTCTGTTGTACGGGAGATGTTGCCAAGTGTAATTTCTATTTGGTTCTAAAATATAACAGCCTCGTGTTGAATATGTTTCAAAAGTACTGTGGGACGAAAACTTCTTATAAATAATGATTCTTAATGGCTTTGTTTAATAAAATAACAATATATGATTTACTAGAATTAGATGTTACGCTAGAAGTGGGTCACTTTTAATAATAAGTCATATAAACTAATTTATTTAGTTTATTGAAATAGATACAAATTTAAAAGGTCATTTGGATTAGTTTAAGAGAATATCACGCGTAGTGCGTTTGTTTTATTACTTTGGGTTAATTTTGATTTTGCGATGGGTGGGGTTGGTCAAGAGCGTAGCGCGCTCGTCTCTATGCGCTTGTTTGGCTAATTAAAGTTAGTTTCGATTATTTTTGCTTCATCTGGAATACGGAAGACAAGCGCGCGTAGCACGCTTAACTCTACTTTGGTTAATTAGGGTTAGTTTTTGTTAGTCTGGGCTGGTTTTGCTTAGTTTGAGATAGCGAATAGAAAAGCGCGCGTAGCGCGCTTGCCATTTTCCTTTGGCTAATTAGGGTTAGTATGAGTTACTTTTGGTTAGTCTGGGTTAGCTTTGGTTAGTTTGAGTTAGTCTGGGTTAGTTTTGGTTAATTTTTGGTTAGTCTGGGTTAGTTTTGCGCGCGTAGTTTGGTTAATTAGGGTTAGTTTGGGTTAATTTTGGTTAGTTTGGGTTAGCTTTGGTTAGTATGGGTTGGTTCTGGTCAGTTTGGGTTGGATTTGCTTAGTTTGGGATAGCGAATATAAAAGCGCGCTTATCTTTTTATTTTGGTTAGTTAGGGTTAGTCTGGGTTAATTTTGGTTAGTATGGGTTAGTTTTGGTTAGCTTCGGTTAGTTTTGGTTTATTTTGGTTAGGCTCGGTTGGTTTTGCTTAGT
>MU184820.1:44070-83111 GCA_016904865.1 Pissodes strobi | reverse complement strand
GTTTATTTTGGTTAGGCTCGGTTGGTTTTGCTTAGTTTAGAATAGCACCTTGGTTAATTAGGGTTAGTCTGGGTTAGTTTGAGTTAGTCTTGGTTAGTTTGGATTAGTGTGGGTTGGTTTTGGTTAGTTTGGGTTAGTGTTTGTTAGTTTGGGTTAGTGTTGGTTATTTTGGGTTAGCTGTGGTTGATTTCATTTTATGACAAATGTACTTGGTCTAGGACATTTACTGGGAAATGGACGCGGTACGCGCTTGTTTAGTTACTTTCACAAGTTGTTATTCTACTTTATGAAACATTCTCCTGGACAAGGCAATTTGCTTACTTGAAAATCAAGAAGGTTAGCCAAGTCTGACAACATTGCAAGTAAATTGTCATCATTAACGTCATATTGGGAGAGTTTTCGCATTTAAATGTCACTCATTTATAAAATTTCTTTTTCAATTTTTGGCGTCAAAAGTGCTTCATCCGCAAATTTTTTTGCATTAATGTGTTCCATTTGATGTAATCTTTCCATTGAACCCAAAAAAATCTTTAAAATCGACAGTGCTTATACGACACCAGACCCTTAACTTTATTTGTCAGATGCACCATAGAAAATTAAATTATTTTCAGTCACATAAGTGACACTTCAAAATTTGACAATGACTTATTTGTTGTTTTGACATGTTATAATGTTGTCATGAAAATAATGAAAAAATCAAAATAAATTTCAAAGTATTAAGAATAGGTATAGGACATACTTAATAAAAGTTGAAGAGTTTTGTAAAATCTATCAGAAAGAACAATAATATATAAAATTGAGATTTTTCAATTTACAATGGGCGATACAAATTTGTCTATTTTAAACACCCTGCAACGTATAACTCTAATCTTATTACATGTATCTTTTGGTTCATCCCTAAACAACATTCATGCTAAATATGAATGTTCTACCTTCAAAAACAATGGCGCTATTGTCAAGTTGTGAAAAGTAGATTTTTTTTAGAAAAATTGGAATATTAGGAAAGCTAATAGGTTTAGGTGTATATCATTATTAATAAAAAATTTATGGAATCTTATACAGAATTCAAAAATCAAATAATAAATAGCATGTTCTATTTAAAAATATATATGTTGTATCCGCCAAACTTTTGTGAACTCAACATTCCCTACAACTTTCGTATTCAATATTTTTCTGTCGTTCCCAAAACCAATGAGATAATGGACTTTACTCTATCGTTGACGCCATGTACCAGTAACGATTTCTATAGTACTCTTTCATTCAGTTTAATTTATTTATTTATTTTAGTATATTTCTCAAAATCACAGTATAAAATTTTCCTTCAGCTAGTTTTTGAATCACCGCCCAGCCATTTCGGATATTTGTATCTAAATACATTAAATACTTGCTACTTTCATTAGGATTGGAATATCATATTTATTATTAACTTAAAAGCATTGACAATAACGCCTCTAAACTCCTTTTTCAATGAACAAATTCACATCATAATCTATAATTGTTTGTAATTTTTATATTAGTTATTTTTAATGTTGCTTCCCAAGCTAATCCAGGGGCTGTCTAATACCAACATGGATCAAAATGCTTCTTAAAAGTTTTCCTAAATGTTTTAAATGCAAGAGCTAGTAACAAACAAAACATAATTTGTTATAAATAAACTTGTTAAGTCTATGTATTCCATTGCATTCCAAATCAATTATTGTGAATATTCATGATCTTCAACACTATAATGCCTACTATTTAAAATATCATAAAACATTTCTAATGAAAGCTATTTAACTGCATAGGACGTTTTAAATAATGTCTATTCATATAGATATATTGTTTTCCTTCTCATCATTTGAAATTGTTGGTCATCTTGACAGAGTTGTTCAGTTAATTAAATATGTATCTATTTAATTTTGTTTATATGTTTTCTTCATAACATCATATGGGAATTCATACAACAAATATCTACTTATGTAAAAAGTGTTGAATCCAAAGTAAATTGGTTTAATTAATTCTAAACTTTTCTTATACATTTCAATAATTAATAAATAATCTTCAAAATTTAGTTTTATATAATTTTAAAGCTTTTTCTTCACGCGTTATTAGTCAAATAGCTACCTGATTTTGAATATTTTCCATTTTTTACCAAAACTACTTTACTCATTAATTTGAAGAAATATGTCAGACATTTTAATTTTTCATCCAATTAGTTTCTATACAAGTAACGATTCCTATATTCTTTTTTTCATTCAAAGCTTAAATTATTTTTTTATTATAACATATTTTTCAAAATCTCAGTTTTCGTAAAATTTAATTTAATTTAAATAATGCCGTGTGTATACAGATAAATTATTTTCCTTCTCATCATTTGAATTTGTTCATCATTTTGACAGAAGTGTTCAGTTAATTAAAAATGTACCTTTATTTCAATTTTGTGATAATGAATCTGGAAAAGTAATAAATGAAAACAAACAAATTCTAATTCCATAAGGTAATTTCGATTCAGTATTTCTTAATTTTTAGAACTAAAACATTTACTTTTCTTAATAATTATTAAGTGGAACAGTAATGTCTTAATGTTGAATTATATTATCGCCTATTGAGCTCAGAATTACATGCGAATCATAACTTTTAGATCATAAAAAATAAAATAACACTTCCATTTAATCCGAATCCGAGGAAGAAAATGCACCAAATGATCGAGACCAGAGGGTCCAGAACCAACAAGAGGACCCACAAGGCCCTGAGGAGCCAAGGAATAACCAAGAGTTTGCAGTAGAACCTGAGCTGGAAAGGCAGATTGATGAAAGCAAACTAAGATCAAAATTTTAAAAAATCCTTTCCAAAACTCGAAAAATAAAGAAAAAAAATAACAAAATTCTTTATAAACCCGCAAACCCAAGTCCAGGTCGTCACAAAATTAATATAATTCTGCGGGCAAAAATCCTGGAAATTCAGCGCCAGAACCACAAAGTCTCCCAAGACAGAATAAACATAAAAAAAATCGATTACATAGCAGGACTGCTTTTGCAGGAAACAGTTGGAAAACAAAGCAACAAACCCATACCAAAATTCGTGGGAAATAACAAAAAAAATTAAAAAGCTGGAAATACATGTGGCTAATGCAGACAAAATTCTTAGTGGCACTCCATTCAACAACAAATTGAAAAAAAAAAGAAGCAAACATAATGAGAAAACTGAAATGGCTTTTATAATAGCATATACGACCCTGGACATAATACTCAAGACACACCAATACTGAACGGCTGGCTGGCAAAGCTCCAGAAGTTTTGCTCAAGAAAAAACTTTGAAGGACAGATAGTCACCGCCAGGTTAACAGAAAAAATTAAAGAGGCCATACGAAAAGCAACACCATGGAAGGCGCCTGGACAAGACTGCACTCCAAATTATCTCTACAAAATACTTCCAAGCGCACAGAAATACCTCCTGGAATTTATTATTGGTACTTTCCAAGGCCGCTACTAACTTCAAGAAGTCGATATAAGAGCGAATGTTACACTCTATAGAGAGCGACCCATCGAACTTATCGGCCCATCGCTTTTTTGAGCACAGACTACAAAATCCTGACTTCAACAATAACAAATACCATTGAGAACGTTATTCCAGACTGGGCCATCACCAAAGCCCGAAGGCTGCAAGGACTGACACATCGGGTATGGTGCATGGTATGCTGTGGGACAAATCCATAACTCGACTAACGAGACTCAGACGGAGAAAACACTATTCAGCGTGGTACGATTTTATAAAGGCCTTTGATTCAGTTTCGCACCGACAACTGCAAAGACTAATAGGAAGCGTTCCACTGCACAATAACTTCAAGAACGTCCTCAGAGGCTCAATGAACCTATGGCCAATTCAGGTTTTGCTAGAAAAGCCAAAGCTAAGCCCATATATGTAAAAAAGGGGTGATTCCATAAGTCCGCTACTATTTAAGCTGCTGACAGCTAGTGTAATCGACCATGTTAAGACTAGCGCCTCTATCAATAGAGAAACCAGGGGAAAACACCAAATTTTGGCATACATGGACGACCTAAAATGCCATACCAGCACAAAACGAGGCCTCAAAATAACTACTGGAGCACTAAAAGAAGGCGCTGAGGAGCTTGGACTGCGGCTAAATCTGGCGAAATGTGGCGCCTTTTCCAGAAATGGTAACGAAGGCATGGATGAGGAGCCTTTCCTGCTTACAGTCAGAGAATGATACCAGTATCTCGGTCCGGAACAATTGGAAAGGGACACTGCCAGAAACGTCGACATAATAAGGGAAAAAATCCTGAAAAAAAAACAAAAATGGTGTTTCAGTCAAACCTAACAATAGGGCAGAGGGTACAACTGTTTAACTTCAGCATTGTTCCTGCAGCAAATTACGTCTTTGGAAACCTCATCCCGATCGAAAAACGGGCCACCACACTGAAACACTGCAAAGGAATCGACACCCAAGTGCGCAAAATCTTGATTGACCTTAACATTAAAGGAGAAACTACTTCTAATACCGGGGAGTACATAAGCACCAAAAAGGGTGGATTGGTACTTAACTCCATTGAACTGGAAGCTGAAATCCAATTTATTATGAAAGGAGTCTACCTACAGGCGCATCCACAAATGCAGGAGTACTTACAGTCGTTTAAAATCCTCTAAAAAGCGGGTTGGAGAAACCCTATCGCCGACTGCGCCTACGTTCTGGATAAAGATCAGTGTTCAAACCTGGAAAACAACCCATTAACATATAGGAAAAATTGCCATAAGCTTTCCGACCATGTCAAAGAACGGCACCAGGCAGAAACCGAAAAAAACTGGATGCAGAACATGGACTATACAAGAGTAGTCCATAGCGAGGGGGAAAATATTCAATTTCCAGCAAAATCATCCCCATTTATGGACTTTTCCTACTTAATTCAGCTGTAGAGGAACAGCACAGTCTGGCCTCAATTCCTGGAAGAAGAAGAAGAAGGTGCAGGAAAGGATGTCCAGTGGACGAAACAGCGTACTACGTCGTGAGCTCCTGTCCAACTAATGAGTATATTTCAAGGCATGGCTACGTGGTCCACTGGACACTAAAGGCCATCATTAACAGCATGGGGGCCCCACGTGATGTCCCCGAGGGATTCCAGATCAGAAAGGCTACACTGAACGTCAATTTTTCTTCAGGGGAAAGGGAAGTCAGGATACGAGAAGGAAATAACATTTTAACAGAAAGAAATTATATCACAACAATCCCGATATAATGTTAACGCTATCCAACCCCAAAACTATTGTCCTGGTCTATGTGTCGGTAGCCCACAAAACTACAGGTTGCAGAAAATGATAAAGAAAACGACATGTGCGATCAATTCTACGGTCAAGGTCGACTATAACAACGTAGACCAAACCAAAACCTTCAGTTTGCTGTCGGTAGAGGAATTGGGAAATCCCACTTTCTGGAATCTAAGGTAAGTTCTCTTTTCTTATTTCTAGTTTATGAAATATAATTTTGAACTTTTGGAGCTCACCTTGGATTTTTACTTTTTCTCTCTGCCGACAGCGGACGGTATATTTATACTCTTTCTCTTTGTAATTCTAGCTCCTTGCCAAACTTTTAATTTAATTTGATTTGTTTACCTTTCTTGTGGCACTTTACGCTCACCTGGGCGGGATTTTTGAGAACGATTGACATTTTAAGAAATGTCGATCGGTTTAATATTGTAACTTTGGCATTTATAGTTTTATTAATGCATGGATTTGACTTGTGGGAATTTGCATAACTACAAATTCACAGTTTTGAAGCAATCATAGCTTCCTCTCAATTTTTCGGGTCGGACAAGTTTGCCCCTCGTATTAACTAAATTTCAAAAATATATGATGCATAATTTTGCACACATTTTGCACAATTTTGCACATTGAAAATAAAATTTTGCACACCCACACAAGGAAAACTAGAGTTGTTTTTTATACGTGGGGCAAACTTAACCGTTCCCCCCGTCTGTTACAAAATCGAAAAATGTTGATGCCACTCGATTCGGCAAATTTTGCACAATTTTGCACATCAATTTTCAAATTTTGCACACTTTCCTAAGGAAAGTTATGAGGTGTTAAAAATTTGAATTTTCCCCCCCGTTTGTCAATATGTAGAAAAATTTTGATGCTGCCATGTTCTACTAATTTTGCACAAATTTGCGCACCTATTTTCAAATTTTGCACACTTTTCTGGGGAGAGTTATGAGGTATTAAACATTTGCATTCCCAAACCCCCCCCCCCGCTTTTCAAAATGTGGAAAAATCTTGATGCTGCTAGGTTCAACTAATTTTGCACAAATTTGCTCACCTATTATCAAATTTTGCACACTTTTCTGGGGAATGTTATGTTGTGTGGTGTGCAAAATTGTGCAAAATTAGTTGAATCTAGTATCACTAAAAGATTTCAACTTTTTGAGAAACGGGGAGGAAAATGCAAATATTTCATACCTCACAACTTTCCCCAGAAAAGTGTGCAAAAAGAGAAAATTGGTGTGCAAAATTTTGCAAACTAGTTGAACCTACCAGCATCAAAATTTTAAAACTTTTTAACAGAGCAAAATGCAAATTTTTAACATCTCATAACTTTACCCAGAAACGTGTGCAAAATTTGAAAATAGGTGTGCAAAATTAGTAGAACCTAGCAGCATCAAAAATTTTCCACATTTTGACAAACGGGGGGGGAAAATCCAAATTTTTTACACCTCATAACTTTCTCCAGAAATGTGTGCAAAATATGAAAATAGGTGTGCAAAATTGTGCAAAATTAGTTAAATCTAGCAGCATTAAAAGATTTGAACTTTTTGACAAACATGGGGGAAAATGCAAATATTTAATACCTCATAACTATCCCTAGAAAAGTGTGCAAAATTTGAAAATAGGTGTGCAAAATTGTACAAAATTAGTAGAACCAGGCAGCATCAAAATGCTTCCACTTTTTGACAGATGAGGGGGAAAATTCAAGTTTTTAACACCTCATAACTTTCTCCAGATAAGTGTGCAAAATTTTGATAATAAGTGTGCAAAATTGTGCAAAATTAGTAGAACCTAGCAGCATTAACAATTTTCCGCATTTTGACAAGCGGAGGGGAAAATGCACATTTTTAACACCTCATAGCTTTCTCCAGAAAAGCGTGCAAAATTTAAAAATAAGTGTGCAAAATTATACAAAATTGGTTAAATCTAGCAACATTAAGATTTCAACTTTTTGACAAACGGGGGGGAAAATTCAAATATTTAATACCTCATAACTATCCCTAGAATATTGTGCAAAATTTGAAAATAGGTGTGCAAAATTGTGGAAAATTAGTAGAACCTGGCAGCAACAAAATGTTTCCACTTTTTGACAAACGGGGGGGAAAACTCAAATTTTTAACACCTCATAACTTTCTCCAGATAAGTGTGCAAATTTTGAAAATAGGTGTGCAAAATTGTCCAAATTTTCCGAATCGAGTGGCATAAGAATTTTTCTATTTTGTAACAGACGGGGGGGAACGGTCAAGTTTGCCCCCCGTATAAAAAACTGCTATAGTTTTCCTTCTGTGGGTTAGTTTTACTTGCGGTGTGCAAAATTGTGCAAAATGTGTGCAAAATTATTCTTCATTTATGATTGAAATTTGTTTGATACGGGAGGCAAACTTGACCGACCCCAATTTTTTGACTAGTATTTTACTCATTTTTAGAACTTTTCTATTCAATCAACTTATTGTGAACCTTTCACTTGTTTTGCACTTAATTAAAAGTGTACTTAAGTCAAGTTTAATCATTTTTTTTTCTGAGTAAACTTGAGTTTTAGAATTATTTACGAATCTTGTATTTTTGTTCATAGATTTAATTCTTAAGTAATAGAGTTTAAAACTTTTTGCTGATTTTGTTTAAATCACTGTTCATTATTCATCTCCTCTTTTGATATCCATCAACATTCTGGTCTAAAACCAATTTTTTCTGTTTGCATATTCTCACGGAGATTGGCCGAAGAGCTCGTATTGATTGTCAAGAGTCAACCGAGAGTACTATTTTTGCATAGCCTAGACGGACCAGGTGCCATAAGAAAATCGTTCTAAAAGTCCTCTGGTATTATCTTCACCTATAAAGGTCTAATAACAAACAGGCATCTTGAGAAGAGACTTGTGTCCAACCAGGGTCGAACGTCTAGATGAAGCTAAGTATTCTGTGTGCTAATCCGAAAAGACCAGAATATTTATTTCATAATTAATTATAATTATTGATTTTTAACTGTTTTTTTTTTATCAATTCTAAAATTTAATTAATTGATTTCATTCTCAAACTATAAAAAAAATTCATTCAACCAAGTTGCTATTTTGAACTGATTCATTTCAATTTTATTTATTTGAATAAATTATTGTAAATTTGTTTTTAAGAATATCTTTAATTTCCTGCAAGAACGAGATTCCGCGATTCTCAACGTCTATCAAGTAATTTTTGTCAGTTCTTTTAAGCTTTTATTGGTAGTACTTGGCAGTTACTTTGAGAGTTAAGGAATGTCTGGAGCCCATATAAACAAATATTTACAACAAATAGGATAAACCCACGCTTAAACTATCATAGCCGTTATACTATTACGTTTCCATAAAATCAGGAACACAATTTGTTACAACATACTCCGGATTAACACCGCGTAACGGTGACATTATTGTATTGTTTTATAAGGATTGTTTTGTAACATATGTATACAGCAATATTGTCAATATAGAAATATACTACCGGAGAGTAATTACAAGTAATATACCTGTATTTTTTGCTTCATTCAGAGCTTCAATTAACTTTTTATTATAATATTTTCCTCAAAATCTCAGTTTTTCATAAATTTTTTCCTCAAGTAGTTTCTGAATCATTGCCCAGCCATTTAGATTATTTATATCAAATTATTGTTACTTTCATTAGGATTGTGATCTTTCATATATTTATTATTAGCTTTGACATATATTTTAACAGCATTAGCAATAATGCTTCTAATTCCATTTTCAATGAACAAATTCATTTCATAATCTTTATTTGTTTGCAATTTTTACATCAGTATTTTTAACATTGCGTCCCAAGCAAAACCAGGGGCTGCATAATACTAACATGGGTCTAAATAAAAATATTTCAAATGCATGAGCTAGTAACAAAACTTGTTATATAAACTGCCACAGTGAATGTATTACATATTTTTACCTGGAGCTTGGTAAGCCACACAGTCCTGACTAGGTCGCCTCTCGAATCTCACGGTCTCACATCCGACCGCTTGTTCCTCTTGCCAAAGGCAACACAAGTATTTGGGTACCATATCGTTGAACCACTGGGACAACGTGGGAACTTTGGTGGCTTCCTGGTACGGCATCAAACCGAGATTGTGGCAACGTTTCGGACTGGAACCCCACTGCTGATCGTAGGACAACATAAGGTAGTTGTTTTTGTCGTAGCAGCATTGTTGTTCCGAACCTTCTAACCTGTATTTTTAACGTAATTAGTAGTTAATAAGAGCCTAATAAAGAAATTTAATTCAATCATATTGAAAACCCTTCGTTTCGTGAAATTTAGATATTAATGGCAAAAACCGCTTACGTAGGAGATCCAGTCCTGACACAGTGCACGGCCTGATTGTTGTAGTAGCAGGTCGGGTTCGAATCCTTATCGCAATCGAAGTCGGGCATGTATTTTCCTTTATCAATCAGTGCCTGCTCCAGGGTGCAAGGGCACTGCGGTAGTTCGTGAGCGAAGTTCTTCAAGTACCTGTCGGTCCTGAGCCAATCGTCGCAGAGGGTTTTCGGCCAGTCGGATCCGTACATTCTTTCCCACTGCCAGCCAAAGTACCAACCGAGCGGAATAGGTCTATAGTTAAAGATTAATAATTATGAATACCCATTGGGTCTAAAAAAGCGAGTACGGCCTTTGGAATTGGACTTAAATAGTTAAACACGTACGTACCCCTTATTCCCATGACATAGAATCGTTTTAATATTACTGAGCATGAATCAACCGTATCATATTCCATGATTGTAACGATTAATACTGAAGTTATCTTCAAGTCCTCACAATTCATAGAAGCTTGATTGTCTAGCTCTTAATTGCAGTAGGACACACTTAGTGATATTCTTACAGCATTAATACTACTTTTTAATGAGTATATGAAACTTTCAAACAATTAAATGATCACATTTTGCTTACCTACTCCACACGACTGGAGTGATCGTGGTAGTTGTTGTACTCGTAGATGTAGAAGTGCCACTGAAATCGGCTTGTACTGGAATCGATTCGGTCAGATTAATTTGAATGAATCCGAATTTGATGTCCGTCAAAAATGTATTTTCCCTGTTTCGGTACTGAGAAGGGACGATGGTATATTCGCCAGTGTTTTGAACATTTTCGGCAATATCTGGAACGCAATTATAACTCTCAGATGAAGATTTTGTATCACTTATAACTAATATTTCAAAATTAATACAGACACTATTTTCTGACCTGTAATGTACAACAGAGCTGGACGGATGGTAGTTTCTCTGTATCCCCATAAGGAAATTCTGATGTTCGCGTTATCGTTGGCGGTCAAATTGTATTTTTCCCAAGTGATCTTAATCTCAGTGGGCGACTTATCGTGAATCTTCATGTCCGTGAAGTAAATCTTCTGAGCAGCGCTGGCAGGAGTTTCTGCAGCGAAAATAGAAACATTGTTATAGCAAGCTTACATGCACTTCGAGGATAAATACCCCTGAAGCCTTATTGAAAGTTTATTATGTGCATTTGTAAGTTGGAGGATTTGTTTGTATACTATGGCAACGTCAAAATGGCGCCATGTAGCACCAAAATAATCAGTGGTCTCGCTAGGGAGGGGGGGGGGGGGGAATTATGAACATTTGGGCATCAAGTTGGGAAAAGTTACCCGCCAGGGAAAACGTTTGTAATCGTTTTCAATTAAATATATCCTTATCTCCGTCAGTGTTCTGTAAACAGCAGTGTATCAAAAAAAGAAAGAAGATGCTTTTCCCCTCTCAAATGAAACCGACGCGTACTTTCCGCGTTATTGTCCCTCCCGAGCTCGTAAGAAAAATTATATTTCAGTGTAGTTTCAGCGTTCACTCGAGTAGCAGCAAAACGTGTTGTTTCTCCCTTTGGCCAAAGGTCAAATTCCTTTTGGGCCAATTTCTCCGTTTGTATGCACAGATATTTGTAGAATATCCAGTGTACCTCTGTAACCTTTGTTCACACTTGGACAAAGAACTCGTTTGGGCAATACAGAATCGTAGCATCTCTGCAGCAGTAACACTGTAAAATAACGTCTGCAAATTGGCAGTAGAGAAAATCCATTCCAATCCCAACTGAAGAGAAAAACAGGATATTAAGGTATTTATAAAGTGAAAGGAAGTTGGAACTTTTAAAGACAAAGGTTTCATTTTAAATTAACAAATCAAACCTTTTTTGCAGCTACTTAGTAATAAGTAACTTGTATTTCTAGATTTATGAGAGTGAATGAGTGACTGCAAGATAGTAGTTATTAAAAATTTTACATATTTTTTACATCAATTGCAAATGCATAATTGCATTATTAAAGTACGTTAACATACCTACCTGGTTTCAATTCACATCTATGTCTAAAACCCCCACCATCCTATCTTAATACAGTCCACTAATTGCTTGTAGTTAATTATACTGATAATTGCTACCCCCACCTATGTGGTCAGAATAAATTAAAAATTAATTTGTTTGTACCAACCATAAATTTGGTCCTTCGAGCCGGATAAAGAACAGTGGATTGAAACTTGGTTTGTGCTTAATTTCATTTGATTTATTTGTTTATGCTGTTACCATATATATTATTATTGTTTACTGTAACTCTTTGTCGCACCATTTATTTTTTTGCGAATTGATATTGATGGACTTCATGGCAGTACTCTGCTGCATACCGGGGCTGCTCCAAAAGTGAAAGACTTTCGTGATAAGTTTTACAAAACTCTATAATTGACTGTGTACTGTGTTTATTTCCTCATTGATATGTTGTTATATATGCACTGTTTATTTCTGTACTTGATATTATGTTGATATTATTGCATTTATATTGATATTTCTATATTTTTTGTACTGTGTGTTTTAAAAATATTTCACAATGACTTACGAACAATTGAAAGCACAGCGAGGCACTGTCAAGTTAAACGAATAGGTAATTGGATGAAAGCAAATGCATACCATGAAAATTGAGTTAAACAGTTTGTTTGTAGATTAGAACTTGCCTTCAGCAAATATGATTCAAGACTCGATTGAATGTCTCCCCGAGGAGGAAACACTTGACACTGAGATTCGTGAGGAAGTGGAACAGACTTGCAATGATTTATTAGTTCAGATACAAAAATGTATTGAAAAGTTAGGTCCACTCTCTCAAGTTGTTCCAAATTCTCAATTTGTAGCTCAGCAGAGCCCCCCACCCTCTTCGGTAAGATTACCAGAGATAAAAATCAATCATTTTAATGGTAAAATTTCTGAATGGAACTCTTTCATTCAATTGTTTGATACATTAATCACCGATAATACCTCAATAAGCAACATTCAAAAATGTATGTACAGGGTGTTCACCCATAATGCCCCCCCCCCTTTAACTTTGTTAATTTTTAAGCTACAAAGAAAATAAGAAAAAACAAATTGTAGAGTTTTTTATGTAGTTTTTGCACACCTAAAGAAAAAAACAAAAAATTGTATAGTATACAGGGTAGATCAAAAAGAACCATTTTCTTAAATCTAGCCCCCATTTTTTATTCGATTTTTCGATTCTACCTAAAATTCTAAGCATTTTTAATGTAACACACTATATGCCTATTCCTAATACTTTAGGGGTTATTGACAGTTGAAGTCGCCATTTTTAATTATAATAATAATTCTTTTAATCATTTTTAAAACAGAAGTTACAAAAGCACTACTCGAAGCAATGAGGTCGAATTGAGAAAACTCTCTATTTACACCTCAATGACTTCAAAAGATAAAAAAAGTTATATTCTTAGGTGGCTGTTGCCATAAAAAAATAAAAGAACAAAACAAAATAGCGAGTGCAACTGTCAATAACTCCTAAAGTATTAGGAATAGGCATATAGTGTGTTCTATTAAAAATCCTTAGAATTTTATGGAAAATCGAAAAATCGAATAATAAATGGGGGCTAGATTTAAAAAAATGTTTCTTTTTGATCTACCCTGTATACTGCACAATTTTTTGTTTTTTCCTTTACGTGTGCAAAAACTACATTAAAAGCCCTACAACTTTCTTTTTTAATTTTTTTTGTAGCTTAAAAATTAACAAAGTTAAAGGGGGGGACATTATGGGTGAACACCCTGTACTTATTTAAAGTCATTTTTAAGAGGCGAACCCTTAAAAATCATTGAATGCTTACTCGCAACTAATGATAACTTTGAAGTTCCAATTGACTTGTTAAAAGGTATGAGAACAAGTTATCAGTGATTAATGCACATTAAATTTCGCTATTAGAAATAGACTCTGTTGTCCAATGTACTGGTCCTAATTTAAGATAATTTTTAACGGATCTAAAAAAAATCTTGATTTAATTAACAATCTTAATTACTCTTACGAAGAATTCTGGGAATTTCAATAAACAAGAACCATTTTGCTACAAAGAGATGCTAAAAAATCGACATTTATTTTCATTGTAATAATTGTAAACACCTCAGCTTAATCACCAAATACCTGCAACACTCAGACACCAGCCAGAAATGTTGTGTTTCTTGTCATTTATTTGTTAATATTTGTTTAGATTTTCCTGATAGTATAGAAGCAATATATTTTCAATTTATTTTTTGCACCCGTTTTTTTTTGCGCGTTTTATACCGCATTTATATTTTTATTTTTAATAAAATTTCTTAAATAAAAAAAAGTCTCATCGTATGTTGTTAGCAATCATACTCTTACTCTTACTAAAAAAATAAGAAATCCATGTCATCCATATCATCAAAATTTAATAAAATTTCAAAAAATGAGGCCTTTCGAACACAAATTCTGACCATGGTCTTTTAAATAAGACTTGGGAAATATGTGACTGGAGCTCACCCCCCCCCCCCCCCCCCCCCAAAAAAAAAAGAAAAGTCTAGCGACACCACTGAAAATAATGACCTGTAACTTACGAGGGAACATCAATGAAATATAACATATATATAATACTGACCAACATAATATCTTCCCTTCCATTTGTACACCCCAGGTCCGATAGCAATTTCGAATCTGACGTAACCTTCGACCATGAGAGGTGGCTGGATACAAATCGCCCTATTTCTGCTGACTACAGTTCCGTAGACTACATCGGCCACATCGAATTTGCAAATAACCTGGTCTGTGGGGTCAAAGCACGGCCCTGTGATGTTCACCACCGTGCCACCCAACATGTTGCCAGATTCTGGGGCGAACATAAGAGGTAAATTGGCTCCATCTGTAAGAATATAATTATTATCTATGAATATATGGTGTTTTAAAGAGAGTACTCACCTATATCTTTATTGCAGGTACCTACAAGGATATTTTCATCGATTCTGAATAGATGTCTTCCGGGGAAACCATTAGCATAGCCCCTGCCAGAAAGATCTCTAATAACGGAGGCCTGACTGTACGGGCTGTATTCCCAACTTCTGGTACCATTACCTGGAGATTGTAATAAATGTTGGTAAACATTCTAAATAAATTTGTATTTTAAAATTATCCTACCTGCGTTGAATCCAATATATGCCGGGACACCACCCTCTCCTTTTCTTGTGTCCCCACCAGCTTCAGTGTGACTGGTCCAAGCCAGATTCAGATAGTTGAATAGCGCATATGTGTACACTTCATCTGTGGCGAGAACCATTTGGAATGTATTAGTCTGGAAGTGAATTAACAATTACCAAAGGCTTTCGATTGTGTTACATACATTACAAGAAACGTTTTCAATAAATTTACACAAAAATTGGCTGGCCTAGAAAAGGTGTAAAAATTATAATTGCAACTTTTTAAGGCTGCGATACGGCATGCGGATCGCCCGAAAACCCGACCTGACGCCATTGGACTTTTTCCCGTAGGGTTATCTGAAACAAGAGTTAATATACGAGACAAACGGGATCAAACGTTTGTTGGTAAGAATGACTTTGGGATATCAGGTTATTTACCTCGTATAGTGCATTGGCAAAACCACCATTGAAAGAGACGTTTTTCCAAGTAACAATGATGGCGTGTTTAGGCTGGAAGGCTTCTGATCCAATTACGCCTTCGCGAATATCCCACTTTAACCTTTCTCTGATTTCGACGCCCATCTGGTCGGTTCTGGTCAATAAATCTCTTTCCAATCTGAAGTACACTCCCGGTTTGCGTCGGTCTTCATCTTCGTCTCTCAAGTTTCCTAACAATGAAAAGCGTGATTAGAATGTGGCAACAAATCATGAGTGAAACCAATGGTCCTTCAATAAAAAAAAATCTGGAACAAACCGAGTGTCCAGAAAAGAAGGTAAATCATTTTTAAAATTACAAATCAATTTCTTACCGATCCTGCACTTGCTGAAAAAGATACCAATGAACGAAGGGTCGTTCTTCTTGGGCCAATCCCTTACGGGAAACACTAAAGGATAGTCATAGTTGGGCGGGGGGTCACTGAACTCCAAAAACCCGTTCAGAGATACCCTGGTGTAGTTAAATCGAAACCCGAAGAAGGGCAGTTGAAAGTTTAGGTTTTTGTGCACCTATAAAGGAAAATTAAAAATAATAAAAATTACCGAGAGAAGAGTGTCAAGAATAACAAGCGTCATGAATTTTTGAGGCCAGTGCTTTTAATACATGATTCCGCAAAAGGTTCAAAGTGTAGTAAAATCATTGCTTCTTCTTCTGTTACTCGGCAACCTTTAGTGAACCTCGTCTGATTATACCATCGCGCTCCATCATAGTATCTACTGAATCCTCATGGCCTATAGGGCCGCGACGATTTTCACCCTTCTAATCCAAACTAACCCACACTAGTCAGGAGTTTGCCTATTCGGTCCCTCTTTCTTTACCCATCTCTTTCAGTTTGAACTTTTATATAGTCTTGCGCCAACACATCTCATAGATCAGCTCTTAAAATACTATTGTAGGCTTGTTTGAAGTATTTGGACAATTATTGAATACCTTCCAGAACATCCATACGAAACACCTACAAGACTTCCGTTTCTACTGCTCTTAAGGCCTTTCTGGAGCGAGGTGACAAGGAACTATTGAAAGGAAGTATTAAAGGAGCCACTCGCAAATGCTTGTTAATTTGATCAGTTATCTAGGGACCTCCAAATTCAATGAGCAATTGATGAGTATCTCTCGCAACGACAATAACATACCAAGACCTCCATAGAGATTACTGCTGCTCTTGTGGCTTTCCTGTGCGATCTTATCTGTTTCAAAGGAGTCTGATACTTCTGGCCGGAGTATAATTAAAGTTGCTAGATAGTTTCAACTTCGTCAACACCCCATAACTTAACTGTCAAAAACAACCGCTTACGCAAATAGCAGAAGACTTTTGGTCCATAGAAATTTCTATTGTTCTTATAGCTCTCTTATTTTACGTCTTCTAGCTCTTGTTGTTTTCTCCTTTTTGTTATCATCACTTTTCTGGTTTTTGCTTTAAGTTTGCTAGACCGCGTCGTTCTTTGTAGCATAATTTTTCTGACTTGGTTGCAGTCTTGCCAATATATCATTGCATTCTTCATCAAACTATTCAACGCATCCATTTTTTTGGGCTTGGTATTTTTCTAATGTCGTTTATTGCTGATCTATGCTATGATTCTTCTGTCAATGTTAGTTGGTTTCGTACCCTCCCTTAAGTTTATCTGTGTTTCATTTTGTTATTGGATCAGTTTAGGGTTCTTGTTTTGCATCGACTGCTATATGATTGATCTAATTTCTTATTCTAAAATCATTTGATCATCAATTTTTGTATATCCTTATGCAAAATCATTGTCGATTTAATCATTAAAATTATTACAGTAGCTTAAAACGTCATCTTTTTGAGCCAATTAAAGTGAAATAAGAACATAGAGTCCAGTTGACACGGGCCACGTCCTCCAAATAAGATATAAATCACGATTAAGAAAAAAAAATAAAATGACAGATGTCAAACCTTGAATGACAGATGACACATGCGCGCGTGTAGACAGATGGCAAGTGCCCCGTCCTGGAATGGCCTGTGATCTTGAAGCACTTAAGTATCGTCTCGCAGAAACCTTTTGAAGCGAAAGAAAAACATGGTTCTATGATTACCTACCTGAGGCGATGATGACTGAATTTCCTTTTGGTAATCTCCTTCGTTGTCGGCGTTGCCTCCTTGATCGTAGTACGGATACATGAAAATGTTCCGAATTATCGCCAATCGAGCCTCGGTGAGGGTGTAGGGGGTTCCCGAACCCCCCCTTTGGTCGGTGTCCGGTGGCGCAACGTGTGACGTCATCGGATCTAAAAATGGCAAAATATGATTGCTTAGATTAAAGACCAAATGTTGAAATAACCAATATAAAAAACCAATTTTTGTGCCCATTTTTGGTTTTCTTTTTGATTATTTCCTATTTTTGTTTGCTGATCATACTGATTTTTGTCTGAATTTAATTTTGCTAATTAATGGATCGCCTGAGCACCCGATCTGACACCACTGGCCTTTTTTGCTAAGATATTTCAGCTCCTCCGAGAAGACGCTCTTATGAATACACTACTTCTGCAAAAATAATACTATGCCATGCCGGTAGGCAAGCACGGTATTGGCATTTGCAAGGGATACGTGGACTAAAACAAGTAGTAAAAACTGTCAACGTAGACATTAGTGGTACAAGTAGAACAAAGGCGTTACTGAAAAAAATATATTTTTATGCCTAGTTAGTTAGGTACAAAACATAGCTAACTAAAGCAGTCTTAAATATATTAAAGAACACCCAGTTTTTTAACACCCTGTAGGATGACATTTCTTTCTTAAAATCATTCAAATATTAAGACCCTTAAGGAGTGGCACTCAATTTTGAAACACCTTGTGGATACCAAATGGACCGCCCAATCACCCGATCTGACATCTCTGGATGTTTTAGTGAGATTAACAAGGCAAATGTTAAAAATATTCGTATAAATTAGATCTGACCGATTTTGGCGTCAGGTAAATCTTGCTAAAACATTTTTATAACATAAAACACAACAGGCACATCATGCCTAAAAATAAATAATATTTAATTGCCGAATGATTATCACCTGTTATCGGCTAGGAAACGAATTAATATTTATTTGATTTGTGATAAACAGGATGTAATGTAAATAAAGTTAAAAGATCACTTTAATATACTACACAGAGTATCTAGTAATTTAGATTTTTGTTAGTAGATTTTACCTAGCACCAATTTATTGCAGAAGGGACTGCCTTATTGAATGGCCGCCAAGAATACCAGATCCAACTCCGTGGGATTTTTGTGTGAAAACGATAGTCTACAACGATATTAAATTTACTAAACTAATGTAGTGATAAGTTGCGCATCGTACAGCATGTTTTATGCCCTCTCTGTAAATAATATATAATAAATAAGGGATTCCATTTAAAGTAAGATTCGGCAACATCGGCACTATTGTTTAATAAATTTCGAATTAGTGGTTTACGTGATATTTTTGTAATTTTTTAGGCTGTTTGGAAAGCAGGGTACCCACAAAAACGGTTTAATTCAATTTTATTGTCTCCGTCCTTATCTGTCCCAATTTTTACATGTGTAAGCAAATAAGATAAAGATTGCGCTGCCGACCGAATTTAAACAAAGAAAAACATTTCGAAAGTAAACAAATGTCACTTTTACCTAAATTAAAGTTTTCTGTTTTTTTGTAATTAAAGCATAGTTGACTTTTGGAAATTGGTGTCCTTAACTTCATGAAATCGATAGTCTAAGTAGATTCTGGTCTTATCGTTTTCGCACGTTTAAAATAATTAAATAAACATAACAAGAATAGAGTAACTAAACATTTTGACAACGGATTCCCTACATTTTTTATTGTCAAATTACTGGCACTACTGCTTTCGAAAACTACTTATTACGTTCCCATAGAAGCATTTTCTAAAATAAAATTTCCAACATGTTCGTAGCTATTTGAAGCTTCAATAAAATGCTGTTGTGCTTCCATAATAATAGTTTCTTCCTCTTATGCTTCATGTACTTCTTTTTCTAAAAAAAATAACAAGAATTTGAGCAACTAGACATTTTGGCTACGGATTCCCCAAACAGTTTGTTGTCAAATTACTGACACTACTGCTTTCGAACACTACGTATTGCATTCCCATAGAAGCATTTTCGAACATAAAATTTCCAACAGGTTCGTAGCTATTGAAAGCTTCAATAAAATGCTGTTGTGCTTCTGTAATAACAGTTTCATCCTCTTATGCCCCATATACTTCTTTTTCTAGAAACATAACAAGGACTTGAGCAACTCGGCATTTTAACAACGAATTCCCCAAATTGTTTATTGTAAAATTACTGGCACCACTGCTTTCGAAAATTACGTATAAAATTCCTATACAAGCATTATTTTAAAATTAACATGTTTGTAGCTATTGGAAGCTTCAATAAAATGCTTTTGTGCTTCCGTAAAAACAGTTTCTTCCTCTTATGCTTCATATACTACTTTTTTACAAACTTAACAAGAATTTGAGAGCTAGACATTCTGACAACGCATTCCCCAAATTGCTTATTGTCAAATTCCTGGCACTACTGTTTTCGAAAACTACGTATTATATTCATATAGAAGCATTTTCTAAAATTAACTTTCCACCAGGTTCGTAGCTATTGGAAGCTTCAATAAAATGATGTTGTGTTTCCGTAATAACAGTTTCATCCTCTTATGCTTCATATACTTTTTTTTCTAGAAACATAACAAGAATTTGAGCAACTACACATTTTGACAACGGATTCCCCAAATTGTTTATTGACAAATTCCTGGCACTACTGCTTTCGAAAACTACGTATTATATTCATATAGAAGCATTTTCTAAAATTAAATTTCCAGCAGGTTCGTAGCTATTGGAAGCTTTAATAAATAGCTGTTGTGCTTCCGTAATAACAGTTTCATCCTCTTATGCTTCATATACTTTTTTTTCTAGAAACATAACAAGAATTTGAGCAACTACACAGTTTGACAACGGATTCCCCAAATTGTTTATTGTCAAATTATTGGCATTACTACTTTTAAAAATTACGTATTACGTTCCTATAGAAGCATTTTCAAAAATTAAATTTCCAACAGGTTCGTAGATATTGGAAGTTTCAATAAAATGCTGTTGTGCTTTCGTAATTACAGTTTCTTCCCCTTATGCTTCATATACGTCTTTTTGTAGAAACATAAAAATAATTTGAGCAACCAGATATTTTGACAACAGATTTCCCAAATTGTTTATTGTCAAATTACTGGCACTACTACTTGCAATAAAAGCATTTTCTAAAATAAAATTTCCAACATGTTTGTAGCTATTGGAAGCTTCAATAAAATGCTTTTGTGCTTCCGTAAAAACAGTTTCTTCCTCTTATGCTTCATATTCTTCTTTTTCTTGACACTTAACAAGAATTTGAGCAACTAGACATGTTGACAACGGATTCCCCAAATTGTGTATTGTCAAGTTACTGGCACTACTGCTGTCAAATATTACGTATAAAATTACTATAGAAGCACTATTTTAAAATTAAATTTCCAGCATGTTTGTAGCTATTAGAAGCTTCAATAAAAAGCTGTTGTGTTTCCATAGTAACAGTTTCTTCCTCTTATGCTTCATATACTTCCGTTTCTAAAAACATAACAAGAATTTGAGCAACTAAACATTTTGACAACGGATTCCCCAAATTGTTTATTTTCAAATTTTCAACTGCTCTCGAAAATAACGTATAAAATTCCTACAGAAGTATTATTTTAAAATTAAATTTCCAACAGGTTTGTAGCTATTGGAAGTTTCAATAAAATGCTGCTGTGTTTCCATAATACCAGTTTCTTCCTCGTATGCATCATATACTTCTTTTTCTAGAAACATAACAAGAATTTGAGCAACTAGAAATTTTGACAACGGATTCCCCAAATTGTTAATTTTCAAATTACTGACACTATTGTTCTCGAAAATTATGTATAAAATTCCTATAGAAGCATTATTTCAAAATTAAATTTTCAGCAGGTTTGTAGCTATTGGACACTTCAATAAAATGCTGTTGTGCTTCCGTAATAACAGTTTCTTCCTCTTATGCTCCATATATACTTCTATTTCTAGAAACATGAGAAGAATTTGAGCAACTAGACATTTTGACAACGGATTCCCCAAATATTTTGTTGTCAAATTACTGGGCACTGTGCCCGTAAATAAGTAAATAAATAAATAAATAAATAAATAAACTACAAAACTACGTATTACATTCCTATAGAAGCATTTTCTAAAATTAAATTTCCAACAGGTTCGTAGCTATTGGAAGCGTCAATAAAATGCCGTTGTGCTTCCGTAGTTACAGTTTATTCCTCTTATGCTTCATATGTTTCTTTTACTAGAAACATAACAAGAATTTGAGCAACTAGACATTTTGACAACGGATTCCTTAAATTGTTTATTGTCAAATTATTGGCATTACCACTTTCGAATACTACGTATTGCATTCCCATAGAAGCATTTTCTCAAATTAAATTCTCTACAGGTTTGTAGCTACTGGAAGCTTCAATAAAATGCTGTTGTGCTTCCATAATAACAGTTTCCTCCTCTTATGCTTCATATACTTCTTTTTCTAAAAACATAACAAGAATTTGAGCAGCTAGACATTTTGACAACGGATTCCCCAAATAGTTTATTGTCAAATTACTAGCATTTCTACTTTCGAAAATTACGTATTACATTCCTATAGAAGCATTTTCTAAAATTAAATTTCCAACAGGTTCGTAGCTATTGGAAGCTTCAATAATTGTTGTTGTGCTTCCATAATACCAGTTTTTTCCTCTTATGCTTCATATACTTCTTTTTCTAGGAACATGACAAAAAATTGAGCAACTAGACATTTTGACAACGGATTTCCCCACATTTTTTATTGTCAAATTACTGGCACTACTGCTTTCGAAAACTACTTATTACATTCCCATAGAAGCATTTTCTGAAATAAATTTTCCAACAAGTTCGTAGCTATTTGAAGCTTCAATAAAATGCTGTTGTGCTGCCATAATAATAGTTACTTCTTTTTCTGGAAACATAACAAGAATTTGGGCAACTAGACATTTTGACAACGGATTCCTCAAATAGTTTATTGTGAAACTACTGGCATTACTACTTTCGAAAATTACGTATTACATTCCTATAGAAGCATTTTATAAAATCAAATTTCCAACAAGTTTGTAGCTATTGGAAGCGTCAATAAAATGCTGTTGTGCTTCCGTAATAAGAGTTTCTTCCTCTTATGCTCCGTATTATTCTTCTTCTAGAAAAATATCAAGAACTTGAGCAACTAGACATTTTGACAACGGATTCCTCAAATTGTTTATTGTGAAATTATTCGCACTAGTGCTTTCGGAAATTACGTACAAAATTCCTATACAAGTATTTTCCAAAATTAAATTGCCGACGGGTTTGTAGCTATTGGAAGCTTCAATAAAATACTTTTGTGATTTCATAATAACAGTTTATTCCTCTTATGCTTCATATACTTCATTTTCTAAAAACATAACAGGAATTTGAGCAACTAGACAATTTGACAACGGATTCTCCAAATAGTTTCTTGTCAAATTACTCGCATTACTACATTCGATTATTACGTATTGCATTCCCATAGAAGCATTTTCTCAACCTAAATTCTCAACAGGTTTATAGCTGCTGGAAGTTTCATAAAATGCTGTTGTGTTTCCATAGTAACAGTTTCCTCCTCTTATACTTCATATACTTCTTTTTTTTTAAACATAACATGAATTTGAGCAACTAGATATTTTGACAACGTATTTTCCAAATTGTCTATTGTCAAATTACTGGCACTACTGCTCTCGAAAATTACCTCTTACATTCCTATAGAAGCATTTTCTAAAATTAGATTTCCAGCAGGTTCGTACCTATTAGAAGCTTCAATAAAATGCTGTTGTGCTTCCGTAATAACCAGGGGCGTGCAGTCCATGGAAGCAAGGGAAGCAGTGCTTCCCCTAAAAAAGTTACAAAACAACATATTCTAAAATGTACTTTTTGAAATAGGAAACAATTAATTTAGTTATATTAAAAGCGCTAAGAATAATTAAGATATTATCAGGCCCATAACAAATGCGGCCTTGACTCCGACCGAGCCACACTAAAAATCCAATGGAACCTATGCCGGCCGCTAGCAGCCAAGCCATATCCGATGCATGCATGCTTGATTGTTTGTGCGTTGAGAGGTTAGTGAACTTTCCATCGGCTGAATGCGTCTGCTGAGTAGTCGGGTGCTTTAAGCGGGCGCGGAAGCTATCGTTGGAGTAGGTTCTTTGTTTTAACGGTCCAGGATTTACTTAGTTTAATGGCTAAATATGATGATTGCTTAAAAAATCATTTAGAGCATTCTAGCGTTTTTCGCGAAACGTCGAATAGTATCGAAAATGAGTTAATTTCCGCTGTTGCAACCATTATTTTAAGAATAATTAAGCATGAGATTGGCGAAGCGCGGTTTATTGCTATTACTCTGGACGAAACAACTGATATCACTAATTTTAGCCAATTATCTATATATAGTAATACGCTAAAAAAGAAAAATTAGTTGCTCAAAGCTATGATGGAGCTGCAGTGATGGCAGGACAATTAGGAGGTCTGCAAACTAAAATTCGAGAAATTTTCCCAAGTGCTCTATTTGTCCACTGTTTTGCTCATAAATTAAATTTAGTTTTATCCTGGTCCATAAATCACATTAAAGAGTGTAAATTATTTTTCGTTACTTTAAGTGGCATGACAGCTTTTTTTCCAAGTCAACAAAACGTACACATGCTTTGGACTCTATTGTCACAAACGATTGCCCAAAGTAGCTCCTACTAGCTGGAACTATAATGGAAAACTTGTGCTGACAGTCTCTGAAAATCGTTCGAGGGGATTTTTGGACTGTTTGAAATGAGATTTTTATTTTAAATATTTGTTGAACATATTTTCAGAAATATTTCCATGCCCGGACAATGTTTTAATATATTACAAACTAAGACGAATGATATTGCTTTTTGCTTAAAAAAGTGGAGGATTTTAAGTTCATGTTAAGACAAAAAAGAGATGACTTTGACGTGTGTTGGGAGAAAACGATGACGTTAAATGTAGAGCCACAAGCTAAGCGTCTTCGAACAGACAGGGTAGGAGAATGTCATATAGGCGCCTCTTTTATGAAATAATCGATCAAATTGAGCAACAAATAAACTATAGATTTAACGGTTTAAATGATTTTAAATTCCTCAAGCTCTGCAATTTTGCTGCATTTAAGGAAAAAACTTTTCCAGAAGATGCGTTTAAATCTCTTCTTCTTCATTAGGGCCTGTTCTTCGACCGAGTGTTACTGCGATCTGAACTAAAAGTGATTTACGAAACTGATGATTAGTACAAAAAATAACGCTAAAGAACTAATGCAATTTTTAAAAGACAAGGAGCTGGAAGAAGCCTACACTGAAATGTCGAAGTTGTGTGAATTAGTATTGACAATACCTGCCACAAGTTTGTCAGTAGAACGCAATTTTTCAACACTAAACGTATAAAAAATTTCGTAAGAAATTCAACGGAGCAGGAAAGACTTTGGCAAATATCGCTGTTGTCCATTGAAAACAAACTTCTCCAAAATATGTCGGAGCAGGTTTTTATGATGACGTCATTGACGAATTTGCAAAAAGTGATCGAATAATCGAACTACATTACAAATAGGTAAGGTACTTATTCATTTCTTTCAGTGCGCAACAATTCGCCATTCAAGGAGACGCCTGACGGGGCGCCGGAGCCTTGTTTTGTTAACGATTTAGTGACTTTTGGGTAAAAATTGGGCGTGGTCCCTCAAATTTTTCAGCCTGCGGCGGATTAGCCTTCGTCGGCATCTGCGGCAGGCTTTTTTGTGTTGGCATCAAATTCCACGAACTGCCGCTGCTTCCCTTTCTTAAAATTTCACCGCACGCCCCTGGTAATAACAGTTTCTTCCTCCTATGCTTCATATACTTTTTTTTCTAGAAACATAACAAGAATTTGAGCAACTAGACATGTTGACAACGGATTCCCCAAATTGTCTATTGTCAAATTACTGGCAGTACTGCGTTCGAAAATTACGTATTACATTCCTATACAAGCAATTTCTAAAACTAAATTTCCAACAGGATCGTAACTACTGAAAGCTTCAATAAAATGCTGTTGTGCTTCCGTAATACCAGTTTCTTCCTCTTATGCTTGATATACTTCTTTTTTTAGAAATATCACAAGAATTTGAGCAACTAGATATTTTGACAACGGATTCCCCAAATAGTTTGTTGTCAAATTACTGGCACTACTGCTTTCGAATACTACATATTGCATTCCTATAGAAACATTTTCTAAAATTAAATTTCCAACTTATCCGTAGCTAGTGGTAGCTTGCATAAAATGCTATTGTGCTTCCATAATAACAGTTTCTTCCTCCTATGCCTCATATATCATTTTCTAAAATCAAATTTCCAACAAGTTTGTAGCTATTGGAAGCGTTAATAAAATGCTGTTGTGCTTCCGTAATAAGAGTTTCTTCCTCTTATGCTTCGTATTCTTCTTCTTCTAGAAAAATAACAATAACTTGAGCAACTAGACATTTTGACAACGGATTCCTCAAATTGTTTATTGTCAAATTATTGGCACTAGTGCTTTCTGAAATTACGTACAAAATTCCTATAAAACATTTTCCAAAATTAAATTTCCGACGGGTTTGTAGCTATTGGAAGCTTCAATAAAATACTTTTGTGATTTCATAATAACAGTTTCTTCCTCTTATGCTTCATATACTTCATTTTCTAAAAACATAACAAGAATTTGAGCAACTAGACATTTTGACAACAGATTCTCCAAATAGTTTCTTGTCAAATTACTCGTATTACTACATTCGATTCTTACGTATTGCATTCTCATAGAAGCATTTTCTCAACTTAAATTCTCAACAGGCTGGTAGCTGCTGGAAGCTTCATAAAATTCTGTTGTGTTTCCATAGTAACAGTTTCCTCCTCTTATACTTCATATACTTCTTTTTTCTAAACATAACATGAATTTGAGCAACTAGATATTTTGACAACGTATTTTCCAAATTGTCTATTGTCAAATTACTGGCACTACTGCTCTCGAAAATTACCTCTTACATTCCTATAGAAGCATTTTCTAAAATTAGATTTGCAGCAGGTTCGTACCTATTAGAAGCTTCAATAAAATGCTGTTGTGCTTCCGTAATAACAGTTTCATCCTCCTATGCTTCATATACTTCTTTTTCTAGAAACATAACAAGAATTTGAGCAACTAGACATGTTGACAACGGATTCCCCAAATTGTCTATTGTCAAATTACTGGCAGTACTGCCTTCGAAAATTACGTATTACATTCCTATACAAGCAATTTCTAAAATTCAATAAAATGCTGTTGTGCTTCCGTAATACCAGTTTCTTCCTCTTATGCTTGATATACTTCTTTTTTTAGAAATATAACAAGAATTTGAGCAACTAGATATTTTGACAACGGATTCCTCAAACAGTTTGTTGTCAAATTACTGGCACTACTGCTTTCGAAGACTACATATTGCATTCCTATAGAAGCATTTTCTAAAATTAAAGTTCCAACTTATCCGTAGCTATTGGTAGCTTGCATAAAATACTATTGTGCTTCCATAATAACAGTTTCTTCCTCCTGTGCCTCATATATCTCTTTTTCTAGAAACATCATAAAAAGAATTTGACCAACTAGACATTTAGACAACGAATTCCTCAAATGCTCTGTTGTCAAATTACTCTAGTGCATAACAAGAATCTGAGCAACCAGACATTTTGACAACGGATTCCCAAGCAGTTTGTTGTCAAATTACTGACACTACTGCTTTCGAAAATTACGTATTACATTCCTATAGAAGCAATTTCTAAAATTAAAATTTCCAACAGGTTCGTAGCTATTGGAAGCTTCAATAAAATGCTGTTGTGCTTTCGTAATTATTAGAGTTTCTTCCTTTTATGCTTCATATAGTTCTTTTTCTAGAAACACGAAAATGATTTGAGCAACTAGACATTTTGACAACAAATTCCCCAAATAGTTTGGATTACTGTTTTCAAAAAATTACTATAACATTCATATAGAAGCATTTTTGAAGTGAAACTTCCTTAGCGAGGGTAAAGTCAGAAAAAAATTATACGCTTATCAAAGTAAAATGCCCCTTTAAATTAAGCATGTTCCAGTATAGCTAGAGGGTTGAAATTTTCAGGACATGTAGCCGGGGTAAAATGAGGATCCGTGAGGAAAACTGGGCCCCCCACCCATTCGACCAGGAGAGGAGGGGGGGGAGGAAAACTTAAATAATTAATTTCGGGAAAACGGGAAGAGCTACTGGGGTCGAAACTTGTATGGTAGGTGCGCTTCATGCTACCTTTAACCATATGGGGGGATGGCCTCTAATTAAAGGGGGGATTTTCGAGATAAACCTTTTTCTGCCGATATCTCTGCAACGAAGCCTCGGATCAAAATTTCGACAAGCGATGACGGTGTCATCATTGGGGGAGAGAATTATACCCACCACCTCCCCGGATACCCAAAAATTTTCGAAAAAATGGAAAAAAATTGAAAAAACGTAAAAAATTGTTCGGAAAGTTAATAAAAATATTAAAAAACGAAATAAGAAAAAAAAGTAGAGAAACGCGGTTTTCGGCGAAAAAATGGCGAAGGAGTTCAGCTATGAGAGCGGGGATGGCAACAATGGGAAGTAAAAAAAATGCTTTATGAAAAAAAAAAGATATTTTGAAAAAATGGAAAAACATTGAAAAAATGTTCGGTAAGTTAATAAAAGTATTATAAAACGAAATAAGAAAAGAATGAAATAAAAAAAAACATAAGATTTTTCGGAAAATTAATAAAAGTATTATAAAACCAAATAAGAAAATATATATAAAAAAAGTTGTTCGGAAAGTTAATAAAAATATTATAAAACGATATAAAGAAAAAAATAAATAAAAGATAAAAAAAAGTTAGAGAAACGCGGAAAAGGTTGAAAAAAAAAAGAAAGAAAAAATGTACAAAAAAAAGTGTCGAAAACGGGGGCAAAAAGGTGGAGGAAAAAAAAGCTTAAAAAACTCAATTCCTAATATCTCTCAGAAGTTTCACGTCAGTTGTGAACTTACAAAGATGAGGCCCATATTTTTATTAAATTAAATTTCCAACAGGTTTGTAGTTTATTCTTCCATAAAATGCTGTATTAGCAAATCACTGGTACTACTGCTCTTGAAAATTACCTCTTACATTTTTTATAGAAGCATTTTCTAAAATTAATTTCCAACAGTTTTGTAGTTATTTGAAGGTCCAATAAAATGCTATTGTGCTAATGAGTTACTACTTGTTTCCATTTCTGAAACGTGTCATAAGTAAAGATGTCTCACACAATTTCATTTGGTTTTAGTCGTATAGACTTCAATGATTCACTGTGTAAGTTTCATTAATCCTTTTATCTGACTCATTCCATTTCCTAGATTGGTAGTAAATAACACCTGTTATCTCTAACGTCGGACAAACAAAGTTATTATAGATAAATTTTGCCAGGCCGTTTGATATAGGTTTTTAAGCGTATATAATTATTATTATTATCATTATATCGATCCTATAAACCATAATGCAAAGGCTGCCTTAGACAACCTAGTCGTTCCTCCACATGAAAAATCCTTATTCCGTTTTAACCGGAAGTGCGCCCAACTGTTTTATTTTAAATAGCAACCTGCATATTATGCGAATTGTGCTTTAAATTTTCTCTTTAAGGATAGGTCACAAGTTGACATTGGGTGTAAAGATTGGGCTGCAAGAGCCAATGGCTGCTCTATATGATGTTATCAAATTTTATTAATTTAATATTGTTACCCATTTTTTATTTGACATAATAATACGAAACCTTATATATAGAAACAAAGCAATTGAATTAAGCAAAAATAAAAGAAATGTGACATAATTTTCGCTGACAAAAGAACTGTCATAATATTGACATGACATTTTCATTACCAAAAATATTAAAACAGATCGCGGCCATTTTGATGTCTTGAAATATGGCTCCAACAGCGCCATATTTAAAGCAAATGTCACCTTGTAATCCACCATTAAAGAGAAAACTTAAAGAATATTAACACGTAAAATTTGTAAAAGATAATTTTTAAGAAATTGTCTTTTAAACGAGCATAAGTTTTGAAAAAATTATAGGTTATGTCATTGGTGAGGATCCAATAGCTCTATAAATGTCAAAAATGCTAAACAATTATAATGAATTTTAAATTTGTTACGACCGCTAAAATTTGTGATAAAAAAGAAATATATTTCTTAAAAAATTGTTATATATTGATAGCTAAATGATTTTATCAAGAAGCGTGATATTTTTTGAATTATTCAACTCTAAAAGCGTAAATATACCAATAAAAATTAGGAAACTTTCAGTACAAGTAAACTTTGAAAAACTAGTAATTTTACCATATTTTTAATTGAATCCAATTTTATTTTAATTATAGAAAATGTCCTTAGTAATATTACTGATTCATAAACGCAAACAAATCAACGCCACTGATGAAGACCGTTTCAATTTAATTATCAAAAAAAAAAAATAAATAGCATTAGGTATATGGCATATAAATTTAAAAATTCACTCAACAATGAATTCCCACTCCTATCATTTCTCAATTAACGTTGAGTCATTGTATGTACTATGTATTACTTTGTCCAATGAGTATACTGACGTATATATCCTTATATCACTTTTGCGTCCACGACGTTGCCAGTTCTTAATAAAAATACCTAATTTATTTTTCATTTTGAATTGGGATATGGGAAAGTAATTCCACTTTGGTACGGTTCAAAATGAAGAATTACGATTTTTGATTTATATGCTGCCAAGTAAATGTAACTTTGTTTAATTATTACTACATCTCTTTTGCCAATATTATGTATCCATTAAAATATGAAACTTAGGAATCCCTGTCAAGATCAAGTCGTTTGGGATCCCCCGATAAACCACTATAGCTAGGATAGGCTGAAATTCAATGAAGCAATACAACGGTACGACCTAAAGGAAAAAAAATAGCATGCTAGAACTAACCATAATCGGCATCGTAATAGGTGACATATTTCCCAGACCTGAAGATCTTTTGTCCCGTTTCTAAGTTCGATTCGTCTACAGGGGCTTCCCCCTCTGCCTGCACCGATTCGACATCCGAAGCGTTATTGTCGCTACTTTCAGGGATAGGGACGGGAGGATCTACGGGTTGCTCTTCTACAACAAACATAAGCGTGTTATGGTATTGTGTTTATACAACGTTTGCCAAAGGGCGAGTATTTTTTATTTACTTTATTGAGCAAATTAAAGTTTAAAGAAATAATTAAAAATTTTCAACTTCAGTATACTTCAAACGAAGAGCGTTTATAAGAGATTCTTGCTTGCACAACAACATTTTTAGATTTTTAGAAACTTAGTTTTCTACCAGAATGTGAAAAAATATATTTTTCCGCACGCTGGCGCTGGTAGAAGAAAATAAAATTATGTGAGTAACTATTGATAGCAAAATAAAATTCAATTGGTTTGGGTAAACGTTGTATTGGTTAGTGTTCGATTTATGTTGGAGGTTTAGTGTAAGCTCAATTAGTGATGATTAAATTACATTAGTAAATAAAAATACGTTTATAGTCATAAGTTGGGTTATATGATGATATGAAACTGATAGATTTATATTGTATGTGTTTATCTGCTTTTTCAGCGCCATGTTACGCATCTCTTCTCCAGAAACCCTGCTTTTGGGATACCTAGTCTTAGATAAATAAAAGTTAAAATTTCTCAAAAAAATAAATGTCATGGTACTAATAATAAATATATACAGGTATCCCCATTACATGGGGATAAAGGTTTTTAAACCTTGGACAATATTATTGAAAAAATAAGCAAATGAGTTCTCATCTATTTTCTTCCATAGCATAGATGAATATGTATTGTTAGTTGTCGACTTGATTCTTGTATTCTTTTACTGTGGTTTTGAGCTTGATATTAGTGTTAAAAAAATCTCAAATTTTGTATTTTTTTCAAAATTTAGATAATTTCCTAATTAATTTGGCAACGGCAAAGAAATGAAACTTTACTGATTTTAAAGCAGCATAATCACCATTTTTTAGCTTTTCATCGATGCGTCACATATTATAGCAAAAAATTAAATTTAGTCATAAAAAATACGTTTTTTCGATAATATTGCCAACATTGCCCAATAACAAACACCCTGCAAGATATTATTTATTTAACAAATGAATGACATTTTTTCATAGTCAACTCTTCTCTACCCCTTGAATACCGAAATGAATACTATGCAGCTTTTAAGCCATCACGTGCTTTCATATTATAAAAATAAATTGACTAAAATAATGTAATTAATAAAATACTAAATTTAAAATGTAATTAGCAACAAAATATAAAATTATAAAAAATTATAAATAACAATTTCAAAAAAAGATAAGTTTTAATGCTAGGATGAAAGAAATAATTTAGCATTGAAACTTAATTTTTATAATGGTTATTTTTTATTTTTCATTTCGCATTTCGTGGCTAATTGTAGGATTTTTTTATTTATTACATCATTAATGATTAAATTATTATTAGTTTTATTTCTAAATGTGAGTAGGACATGGCTTATGAGGCTCAGTTTAATATTTATTTCGATATTCTTTAACAAAAAAAAAAGCTGTGTAAAAAATTACATTCACTTCTCAAATAAAGAATATTTTCAGATTGCACGTTGTTGCCAAATTTATTGATAAATCATATTATGACACCAAATAGAAAATTTTTTAGATTTAAATAGGCAAATATTAAAAAATATTGGATTTTACTTGCTTTAAAAACAGTATTTTTTAGCTTTTCAATGACATAAGAACAAAAATTGTTGTTGCGAATAGCTACAGGAGAATTTTTATTAAATTTACGTATTTGGTATCATTCTGAAGGTCTCGGTTGTGTGAAATTAGTGTACATATTTGTGTTTTTGGTGCACTGCAGCTTGGTTGCATAAAGCCTTTTTTCCTTCATGATTCGTTCTGAATCTGGGATTGAATTATAAAAACCCATATTACTCCCGAGATTTGAATTTGTGTTTACGGGGGTGTCTCATAAAATAAAACAATAATGGCATGGTCAAAGTGTACTAAAACTCTGACATCAAAGGATATTAAATTCAAGATGATTTGTGACTACTGTGGTGAGGCTTTCTGCCTGGGCTGACTAACTAGATCTGAGGCACAAGTAACGCAGCTTAACAAGCGAATAATGATTTTCGCATACGCTAAATGTACTCCCACTGCTAAGGATACGACTCCAACATCGGATCTCCATAATCATATAACACAGTTGAAAAATTATTTTGAAATTTCCATGACCTCCCTAAATAAGGATCTTACAAAGGCTTATACAGAAAAGTTTGATGTATTGCAATGCAAACTCACTCAACAGCTTGAAGAATTTAAAGATCAACTAAGTATTATGGTAAAGCCGGTGTCTGGAGGTGCAAATCTCCAGAGTGATCTATCAATAGAAACAGACAACCCAAATAAACAGATGCAGAATTCTACTATTTCATCCCAACAAATGAAGCATGCAGTTAATGATGCCCTGGGAGCATATTACAGTTCTAGGCTGGGAGAGCTCAGTGCTGCAAGTGCAGGTGGTAATCATGTAATGGAAAGGGGTACATTTGACCATATTATTAACAAGGGTTCGGGGTCTGATGGGATGGACGACTTTAGGGGAGAAGTCGGAATGATGTGGATATACCTGGGACATGTGACAAAGAAATCTAATGAAGTCTCAGTTAGAAACTTTATAAGGAACAAGCTTGGTGTAAAAATTGAGGATTTGATAGTTGAGCAGCTCAATACTGTCGGGAAGACTAACTCCTTTAAGATTGGCATAAGCAACGATCATTATAGTTCCCTCAATTGCCCGGAATTCTGGCCAGCCAATATAGTCTATCGCAGATTTAACTCTAAAAGTCATCGTATTACTAATAAAAATTTGGAACGGGAAGTCATGCCGCTTATTTCGGTCAATTTAATGCCGCTAGTAATGATAACAATGCGCAACAGAATAATTTTAGGCGTGGTGCTCGGATTGGGAACAATTACACCAACGAGAGTTCAGCACACATATTCTGATCAACCCAGTTCTGGCAATGATGGCAACTATTATCAACAACATAACTTTAGGCAGAGTGGGCGAGGAGTAAATTTTCGAGGGAGGTTCCAGGGAAAAAATCGATGGCAAGCTCAATGGATCGACTTCAGGTTTACTATCAGAAGGTAAGGGGCATTAGAACGAAGCTAAGAGAGCTGTCGACTTCTATAGAAAAGGATTTGTATAATGTAATCATATTTACGGAAAGATGGCTAAATGAGACTTATGGCATATGTTGATGTACCGAAAAATCAAAGTGCCAAAAGAAAGTGAAAAACGAAAGATATTTCAAATAAAAAACTTTGGTGCATTTCAGAATCTCACAGGTCGACCAAATGTATAAGCATCAGCGTCGACCTACTGATGAAGAATTAAAGAGGAGAAAGGAAATATATCAGGAAGACATAGCGAAGAAATTAGAATCAACAGAACACCTTAAAATCATGAACATCAACCAACTCAATGAGATGATAAAAACAAGGTAACCAAAAAATATACTCTAAGCTGAAGAACCCGCCAAACCCAACACTTAATTGAAATACTATTCAACTGATTCGACAGAGAAGATCTCTAAAAAGCGGCAATGAAAAATACAATTAATTTAAGAAAAAACTGAAGAAAGCAATCCGCAAAGATGTAAAAAAACCCGAACATGAAAATCATCTGATCAAAACTCCAGGAACCACAATAATGATCAAGCTAAAACAAACAGGGTATCTGGATCTGGATTCTAATCCAGTAGAAATTGCCCAAATAACAGACCTGTTTATAGAAACGGCATCGGAAAGAAGCTGAGCACATATGAGTCTATCCTAAACGTGGGATCAGAAAATAAGCCAGAGAAATGCCAAAAAGGTAAAAGTGACCCGTAGAATAGCACTCACCTGGGCTGCCTTGGGGAAGCTCCATCATATTTTCGGAAGTGCTCCCATCCCAATAAACCTGAAGAAAAGAGTGTATGATTCCTGTATTCTTTCAGTTGACACATATGGGTTACAAACAATGGTCTTGACAAAACAAAACGCCATCCGTCTTAAAATCACACCATTAGCCATTATAAATGAGAAAATTATAAAGTGGCCGACGCGATGATATGATGAAACACTTGGGGAGGACTTAAAATGACGTTGGGTTGGGCATGTAGTGAGACAGAACAGTGATAGATGGACGGCAAAGGTTTGTCACCTTGACGAGCAAAAGAAACGATGAGCAGAGCAGCTGGACAGATGATATCAAGGAAATAGTTGGAAGAGACTGGTTCCAAAAAGCCCAAATTCGACAAATATGGAAAAGACTTGGATAAGCCTATGCTCAGGAGTGGACGAAGGAAGGCGTCTCGTCCCTTAAGTGTCGATTCTTCAGCTTAAAATTTTAAAGGACATTTCTATAAATATCTCGTAGATGACATCATTAGAAGAGACTGGCTCTAAAGAGTCCAAGATCAACAAAAGAGAACAGACATGGAGAGGCCTCAGCTCAGGAGTGGACGAAGGAAGGCCGAAGAAGAGGGAAAGAAGAAAGTTCATAGGAAAGTCTTTTAGAAATCGAAGCGTTGCTTAAGTGTCGTTTTCTAACCTAAACATTTTACAGGACATTCCTATAAATCTCCCTTGGGTGAATTAGTCACAGATCAAACTGTGAGAAAATTGTGCCTAATCGCTTCTTAACATAAAAATCCGGAAAATCGTTTTGATAGAAAAGGCACATAATCCACTTTTGTCAGACAAAACTTTGAATAATCGATTTTTCTAAGATAAAACTGTGCATAGTCGATTTATCACTGATAAAGCTGGAAATATTTTTTTTTGCGTATGATCGACTTCTTCATAACCGATTTCCCGCAGATGAAAATGTGAAAAGTGAAAATCATATTTTTTACAGATGAGATGATGTTTAAGATAGAACGGTGCATAATCGATTTTTTTAAATAAAACTGCTTATAATCGAGACTATTCATAGACAAAATTGGGAATAATCGATTTTTCCGAGATAAAACGGCGCATGGTCGATTTTTGCTGATAAAAAATTAAATATAAATTTTTTTGCAAATAAGACAAACACGGTGTTCTGTGAATAATCGATTTTTCTGAGATAAAACGGTGTATAATCGATTTTCACAGATAAAGCTTGAAACACTTTTTTAGTTAAAACTGCGTATAATGGACTCAACTTTCCGCTGATAGAAATATGAAAAATTAAGTTTTTACAATTGAGACACATACCGTTTTTTAAAGATAAATCGTAATCGATATTTTTAGATCAAAATGTAAAAAAAATCAATTGTATGCAGATAAGACAAACACAGTTTTTAAAAGATAAAACGGTGTACAATTGATTTTTCTGAGATAAAACGGTGAGTAATCGATTTTCACAGATGAAACTAAATATGTTTTAGATAGAACTGCGTATAATCAATTTTTCTGAAATAAAACTGAGCATAATCGATTTTCAGTGCATAATCGATTTTTTTAGAGAAAACTGCGTATAATCGACTTTTTACAAATAAACTTCGGAATAATCAGTTCTTCTGAGATAAAACTGCGGATAGTCAATTTTTCTCTGATAAAAATGTGAAAAATCTATTTTTACAGATAAAGCAAATACCGATCTTCAAAATAAAAATACGGTGTACAATCGATTTTTCTGAGGTAAAACGGTGGGTAATCGATTTTCAAAGATATTATGTTTTTTAGATAAAACTGCGTATATTCGACTTTTTACAGGCAATTAAGATAGAACGATGTATGATCGATTTTTCACAAACAAATTTTCGAATAATCGATTTTTCTGAGATAACACTGCGCATAATCGATTTTCCGCCGGAAAAACTGAATTTTTTCAAATAAAATGGTGCTTAAACAATTTTCAACATATAAAGCCGGAAAATCGTCTTGATAAAACAGGCCCGTAATCGACTTTTCTCAGACAAAACTTTCTAAAGGAAAACTGTACAGGGTGATCCCCTATAATGTCGCCCCCTTATAACCTTTTTATTTTAAGTGTCCCAAAAAAAAATAAAAGTGTGGTTATGTAGGTCCTGAAAAATACTTTTTTTCTGCGTATAAAAAATATTGGAAAAATGATCAGTATACAGGGAAAACCGAAAAGTTATTTTTTTTTTCAATGGAACACCCTATATATGAATTTATTTTTCGATTCCTTGTAAAATTCTAAGCATATTTTATGTATGATGTTATACCTCTAAAGCTAGTAGTTTCACAGCTATAAACAGTTGAAAATCGGTACTATGGCTACTTTTCACCTTGGTAGCAATCATTAGAGATGGAGTAAAATAAATTTTACATTCCTATCTTAACTTTTCAAGAGCTATCTGACGGTACTAACTGGCAGGTGGTACCATGAGTACCAAATATGGTACCTCGGTAGGTACCATAAGTTAGCACCATCAGATAGCTCTTGGAAACTTAAGATAGGAATGTGAAATTCATTTTACCCCATCTCTAACGATCTCCTTGCTACCAAGGTGAAAAGTAGCCAAAGTACCGATTTTCAACTGTTTATAGCTGTGAAACTACTAACTCTAGAGGTATAACATCATACATAAAATATGCTTAGAATTTTACAGGGAACCGAAAAATAAATTCATATATAGAGCGTTCCATTGAAAAAAAAATATCTTTTTGTTTTTCCCTGTATACTGATCATTTTTCCAATATTTATTATACGCAGAAAAAAAGTATTTTTCAGTACCTACGTAACGATAATTTTATTTTTTTTGGGACACTTAAAATAAAAAAGTTATAGGGGGGCGCATTATAGGGGATCACCCTGTACCTAGGCGATTTCTCACAGATAAAACTCGAAATATTTCGTTTTAAATAAAACGGTATAATAATTTTTTTTGATAAAGCCGCACATAATCGATTTAAATTTTCATATATAAAATGGCGTCTAGTCGATTTTTAACATATAAAGCAGGAAAATCATTTGGATAAAAAAGGCGCATAATCGACTTTTTTCAGACAAAACTTTCTAAGATAAAAATATACATAGTCAATTTCTCACAGATAAAACTGGAAATATTTTTTTTTAAATAAAACTGTGTATAATCGACAAATGAGAATAATCGATTTTTCGGTGATAAAGCTGCACATAATCGATTTTCCGTTGATAAAAATGTGAAAAATCAATTTTTCTACGGATAAGATAAAACGATGCATAATTGATTTTTCGGAAAAATCGAAACTCGAGGAAATATTTCTTTTTAGAGAAAGTTGCTTAATTGATTTTTCAACAGACAACATTATGAGTAATCGATGTTTTCTGAGATAAAACTGCGCATAATCGATTTTGCACCGATGAAAATGTGAATAATTAATTTTTCTTAAGAAAAAACGGTGCATAATCAACCTTTCATAAAATAAAACTGAATAAACAAACGTGAGAAAAACTTTCAATAATTAATTTTTGATATATAAAGCTGTGAGTAATAATTTAATTTGCTCAAATAAAGATGAGCCTAATCGAATATAAAGTCGGAAAATCGTTTTGATAAAACTGTGCATAATCGACATTTTACAGATACAACTGTGAGTTTTTCTGAGGCAAATCTGTGATAATCGATTCTTTTTATAGATCCAAGTCGGAAAAGTGTTTTTCACTAAAACTTCTCACAAAAAGAACTGTGAATTGATTATCGATTAAGTCATGTGACTTCTGATCTAGTGTATTTGGTATTTGTATATGAGTATAGGTATGTGGAGAATATGAGCCGAACGTCACAAAGAATGGAACCCTACCAAGCAGGAATTAACCCAACCCAAAAAAACACAGAGCATTAATACTAGACATTAGTTGTTAGAAATGAAAAAAATATAGACAGATAGACAAGTAATAACGTCTTAAAAGTAGCTTTTTATGAATCCCCAATTTCAAAAACATGGAAGCAAAGTAATGAAAATGATTCATAATCGCGTAAGATAAGCAAGCAATATAATAATTGCGAAACAAAGACGTTGCCATCTTTTAGAACGCCCTTACGGGCCTTTTTGGTTGTATCGCATACTTAGAATACTAATTCACGATACTTTAGGTACTAACTGATTCATAACCACGCAATCGTTGGACCGGCCACACCCAATATAATCCATCAGTTTCGCAACAGTTATTAAGGACGAATATAGTTCCTATAATACGTACCGGTATCGTTACCCTGCGCCGTTTCGCTCCCCGCTCCACCATCACCAGGGTCCCCTTCGGCTGGCACAGGCTGTCCAGAAGATTCACCTAAATTTATGTAAATCCCGGGCACTGATTCGACGTCGTCGTTCGCATCGCCACTGTCTTGACCGTACGTGTAAGCGCACAACATTAGAAAAAACACCCCTAATAGTAACCTAAGTTCCATGTTTGGAACCGTTGAACAAAGTACTAACAAATAGACACCATAAAATGTTGAAAAATCAACCTGTTCGTTGAGATCTCTTGAACTGATCTGTTGTCGCTCGATAATTACTTATCGGAGAGATAACGATAATTATGTTATCTAGGACTCTCAGGTGTACCTATTTTACGTGCGTGACACACATTTTTGTGAAATATTTATTTTGATATTAAATGTACTGAAGGAAAGTAAAAGCTAATCGTTTATGGAGGATATATAAAGCTTTATAAAGGGTCTTATTATTATTATTATTATTATTATTATTATTATTATTATTATTATT
>MU184820.1:33566-44060 GCA_016904865.1 Pissodes strobi | reverse complement strand
TATTATTATTATTATTATTATTATTATTATTATTATTATTATTATTAGCTCTACTGGAATCCTTTCCGTGTTATGGGATCCAAAGGCAAATTTAAGTGTTTAATGCGCATGAGAAAATTGCCAGGTGAAAAACGTAGGGTCCTTTTTTCTTTAACAAGAAAACGCTTATATTAGAAAGTGACCCCCTACGAAACGCTATTTTTAGTCAAAAATCTACTAATTTCCGGAATACGAAAAGGTCTAATACATTTCCGTGATAGCTTATTAGCTATTACAAATAGAAAGAACACATAGTAACTTAAGCACCTTTCAACAAAGGTACTGCACCAATCTTTATTAACTCCAGGAGTCAAACCATACTTCATATAAAACTTGCCTCGGCGGGCATATCTCAATCAGTCATAACCTGGCATGTCTCTGACAAGGTCACCATGTCAGATCATCGCTGGTTAACATTTGAACTTAGCTCAATGAAGGCGCCCAGGAAGCTTTTTAGGGATCCCCGAAGAACGGATCGAGCTCAGTTCCTCGTCCGCCTTCGGGAGAACCTACGGTAAGTTGAGGGGAATACGCCTAAAGACAATGACGGTCTGAAAAGTCGTATGCTAGGCCTACACACCGCCATAACTAAAGCTTTTGAAAAATCTTACCCTCTTGAGGCATCACAACAACAGCCAGGGAAAGCCACAAAATGATGGAAAAAAGAGCTGGGAGAACTCAAGAGGACGGCGAGAAAATCTTTTAACAGAGCAAAGAGAACTAGAACTCAAGCCGACTGGGAGCAATACAGCACCAATCTGCTGAAGTTTAAAAAACTAGTAAGAAAAAACAGAGGGGCCTGGAGGAGCTGCTGTGAGGAGATCGAAGATCACTCACAAACTGCACGGTTCTCGCAGAAGACAAAGATCGTGACCTAGGTCTACTAACAAGGGAGGACGGCACTAAGACCGCTAACCTACAAGAGAGTTTTGAACTGCTTATGCGGACCCATTTCCCTGGTTCGCCGGTAAGAGACGACAGGGACTGGCCAGACGAGACAAACTTTCAACCTACTGATTTGGACTGGCAAGGTGCCAACCAAATAGTCAATGAAGACAAAATGCAATGATCAATACTAAGCTTCTCACCCTTCAAATCGCCAGGTACTGACAGCATCCGTCCAGTTCTACTACAGGGCTTGGACGAGTTACTGCCGCACTTGGTAAAGATGTTCTGGGCATGCCTAGCGCTGCGCTACATCCCGAAGGCATGGAGAGAAGTAAGAGTGGTGTTCATACCAAAAGCAGGAAGGATGGATTATACACTGTCCCCAAAGCCTACCGACCAATCAGCCTAACATCATTTGTGCTAATAACTCTGGAAAGGCTGTGTGAGCGATATTTGAGGGACCGCATACTGGTCAACCGACCGCTGCATCCCAACCAACATGCTTACCCTACGGGAAGATCGACCGACACTGGTCTTGCATTCAGCAGAGAGCCGGATGGAGAGATCGCTGGACAATAATGAGTCCACCTTAGGTGTATTTATTGATATTGAAGGTGCGTTTGATGAAACCATCTTTGGAAAAACCAATGCTGCCTTAACAAACAAAGGCGTCTCTCCTGCTTCAGTGACTGGAGTTTCAACATGCTCTCAAAGAGACGCGTGCAAATAGAGGTAGTGAGAGGCATCGTTGCCAGAGGCTGCCCGCAGGGTGGCGTTCTGTAGCCACTGCTAGGGTACGGGAACCTTGTTCTCGACAGCCTCTTGTTGCATCACCTCAACTCAGATGGATTCTACACCAATGCATATGCAGATGATCTTGCGATACTGATCAAGGAGTTTTGTGCAATCGAATGCAAAGTGCCCTTCACTTAGTCGAAGAGTGGCGCAGGGAGCACTCCCTGTCTGTAAACCACAGGAAGACGGAGATGGTGCTCTTCACCAGAAAAAGGAGGACGGAGCCACTACGGCCTCCGTCCCTCCTAAACACATAACTATATTTTGCATCTGCGGTAAAATACCTTGGGGTCACCTTCGATGCTAAATTAACCTGGAATCTTCATTTAGAAGAAAGATTAAAGAAGGCATACATTTCTTACGGACAGTGCCGCAGGACCGTGCGTAAAACCTGGGGGATGAAATCCAGGGTCGTAATGTGGATCTATACTGCCATCATAAGAACTATGATTGCCTATGGAGCCGTAGTTTGGTGGCTCAAGAGTCAACAAAGAATGGCATTGAGCTCAATCAGGTACAGAGAACTGCCTGCCTAACTGTAACGGGAGCTATGAGAACAACCCCATCCAGAACCATGGAAGTAATGTTGTGCCTGCCTCCTCTACATATTTATCTAAAGGAGGTGGCTGCATTGCTAAGGCTCAACGTCGTTGGTGTGCAACCCAGCACAAAATGTGGCGAGACTAGACGCCACCTGTGGGAAGAGGCAATGGAAAGACTGCCATTACTGTAGACTGCAGGCCAGTGCAGATAGCATACCTACAAAGTTTGTCTTCGACAAACTATATGATGTACAAATATGTCATTTTCTCATCTCTTTTCCTTCTTTTTGGGTGGAAAATCATTAAAACAATTCTTTAGAAAATAATCAGAATATAACACCGCAATAAAGAATTTTAAAAATATTTTCACCTTCGATGGGGTCTTAATAGGAGCTTCAATTTTCAATTAAATATACAGGGTGTGGTCTAAGTTGTACAGAAACATTTAATTTGTGTTTGTAGGACCCTAATTGAAGTATCTGTAAAATTATTATGAACGTATTTCTTAAGACCCTCAAAATTTTTGAAATTTGTGCCCACCTTGGAATAGTCGTAACCGATGAAAAGAATATTTTAGGGTTGAAACTATATCAACTCCCATTTTGAATAGAAGATACATTTTGTGAAACATCCTGTATAGTATAAAATATTTACCAAAAATGCGCCTTTGTCAATTAACATACTTGCTACCTTAGTTTTTGTTGCAAAAGCATACAACTTTCTCATACAGAAATTTGTGCTACATTCGCTCGAAGTATTGAACAATTGAATTGAATTAATTCACACCCTGTATATTTTAATTTGATTTGAATCCTCCTTGTACGTTAGCATTTGCCCTTCTATGAATATATCCAGTATTCAGTGGAAGTGCAAAGTGGAAAATTCTGGCCTTCTAGGAACATACTGGCAATGTCTATGTTGCATATGTGAAATTAATCATTCTGGTCTAGCTTATGCGATAAAAACTTCCCACCCACATTCCATTTACCAACACTTTAATCAACCAGTTCTACGTACCAAATATTAGTAACATGATTTCATCACAATAAAAGTGTTATCTGAAACGGTATTTACTTTCGAAATATTTATTATCAACCTGTATTTTGTAAGCTTTTTTATCACGTTTTACTTATTTGCCTGCTCCTGTCCATTGCTTGATAATTACGTATTTAAGTTCTACTGTAGGTATATGAAAATCCGTCAAAGTTAATTATGTGGATGAGTTTTTAGGTTCAACTCCAACATGAGATTCATGCTCTCCGTTCAAAGGCCAAAAATAATTTTGGCTTTAATTATAATACCGCATAACTGAAAACGAGTGAGGGCATCTCTTTTTTAAAACCTTGGCCTCTGCAAGATAGTCGATGTACACTTTCCAGCATCAGCAAATATGCTGGAAATCAGGCGCAGAAAATCTTTTTGCCTTATGAAGAGAGTGTTAGCCAGTGGGCCGCTTTCATAGCGTACCATGGCTATATTCAAAATATTTATTGTCCAGAAAAAAAATTATAAGTCTAATAGATATAGGATAAGGATAATAGATGTTTAGAATGAATCTAATCAAGAACAAGCTAAACTAAATCAATGCAAAATTAACATGTTTGATTGTATGTAATTGTGTTGAGTTTTTTGGTCGGCACAGATTAACCCCACCTGTGTGGTCGGTGTGTATATTCCGCTTTTTACTGTATTAACTGTAACTTTATGAATTTTAGGTCAGTGTATATTCCGCTTTACTATGTATGTTGATTTGTTTTTACTCTTCTGGTCTGTTGACGTTGCTGTATCCCTTGGAGGATTTTGCTGACAAATCAATAAAGAAATTATTTATTTATTTATTATTTATTTATATAACATCGAGCACAAACAAACAAAACAAAGTATAAGACGAATTTATATAGCACAATTTTTTACCTTTAAAAGAAAGCTATAAGATTAATATACATTCTTAAAATTGTTGCAAATGTGGATCAGGTTAAATCTACGCCACTGGAACTTAAATAATAATGGCCAATATAACTAAGACGTCTTAATTCTAAAGCATTATCAGCTCTAACTTAAAAAATCAGATATTGGTCCTTTTTCTAAAAATATTTATTAGGCAGTGATATGACAGTGGGTCCATACTCCCGAATCGTGCTTGAACAGGATCCTATCGGCAATTTCATTGTCAGATGCGTGATAGAAGTCGAATAACTTTGGGACAATCTTGTAAGCGACTCTAAAACAATATTATTAAAATATTCAGTTTCAGTAGCTCAATCGACACCATCAAAGTCAAAATTTGGGTGTCATTCTTCAAGTGCTGCCTTCCTTAAATACAAAACAGCCTAATAATTTGAGCAATAAAAGGGCTATTTTGAAGACACACTTTGACTGGTACTTCGAGATTTTCTTGACTATTATTTGTATTTTGTAAGTGTTGCCAAAAAAACGTTTTTAACTTTGAGATTACCTCTTTAAAATATCCTTAGGATATTCTATTTACTGGTTTAACATTGCACCATCAAAAACATCCCAACCTTTTGGATTAGTAGTGCATGGTACATTGGTACACACTATCAAATGCCTTAGGCACGTCAGTGTAACTGATTGACGCCCTCAACAGGCGATGTTGAGGGCGTATCCAGCTTGTTCCACAATAATGTAAATTCTAAACCTGAGAAATAATTGCTGATAAACTAGAAATGCCCTTTACAGGATGTTCCTTCATTACGTGCTAATATTTCAGGGTGTGATTACTGATGAAGTGAAGCTTTCACTTGGTAAACACCATGTTATTATTTTATCAGTTTATCGATCACTGCAGACTTGGAATTGTTTTTTTAATAAAATTGAAATTGTAATTAATAAGCTTGTAAGTGAGGATGTTTGATATTTTTGGCAGGTGATTTTAATATTAATGTATTGGGTGATCATATTCACTCGGCAACTTTCTTGTCTCTTTTGGGTTCATTTGGTGTCTTTGCTTCTATTCAGGAGTGCACCAGAATGAGTAAGAGTTCTAAGTCCTGTATCGACAACATCTATACCAACTATGGTTCATTCTTGTCCAGAGTACTAAACACTCGCATCTCGGATCATACATGTTAGCTAAGCAGCACTTTAAATATTTGTTATGTGAGCAGGATCGGCACCTGCTGTTCGAGGTTGATGTTATGGATGTGAATGCACAGTGGAATGCATTTATGCAGATAGTTGTACCTATTTTTGAATGCTGTTTTCCTGTTAGAAGGATTGGGGTTCCTGGTAGAAATGAAAAGGCTTACTATAATTCATCAAAGGTGATTGAATGGAAAGATCAACTTAATTTATTATTGGACTTAAGTAGGGCTGACGACCGGTACAAAGACGCTTATAGGGTAGCCAAGCATGGGTATAACAATGTCTTGCAGGAATAAAGAAAATAATTTTATTCTCAGAAAATCATTAATAGCGATAATATATCTAAGTGCTCCTGGTAGGTTATGCGGGACATAACTGGTAAATCTAGGAGAAATAATGAAATTGGCATTCGGGTGCACCACATCAAGTATGTGATATCCTTAATGGTTATATGGTTAATGCGGCTTCTCAGTTGGTTAATGGTGAGCATGTACATGGAGGGAACCATGTTTCAAAGATCTTGTATAATGACAAATGTATGTTTGTGTATCCAGTTAGTCATCTAGAAATTTTTAACATCATCAACGAATTAAAGAATAAAAAAAGTTCAGGGTTGGATGAGATTTCAACAAATATTATTAGGGAATGCAGGGATGAACTAATCGCTCCTCTTTGTTGTATTATCAACAAGTCTTTTAGTGTAAGTGTTTTTCCCGATAATCTAAAATCAGCTTTAGTTAAACCTCTTTTTAAGAAAGGAGACCCATCTCTCCTTGAAAAGTATGGATCTATAAGTCTGTTACCATCTTTGAAAGGGCAATGCATTCCTGTCTTATCAATTTTTTTAAGTGTCAAAATTTGGTAAGCCCTAGTCAGCATGGCTTTTTAGAGGGAAAATCTCTAAACATTGCTGTGTATGATTTTGTGGGTGCGATAGTGTCTGGCTTTGAGAGAGGTGAACTTGCACTGGACTCCTTTATGAACCTATCAAAAGCTTTTGACAGCTTAGATCACTCAATTCTCCTTAGCAAGCTTGCGCACTATGGAGTGAGAGGAGCCCCTCTGGCCTGGATCCGGTCGTATCTACAGAATCGTACACAAAGGGTTGTTCGTACTACTACTCTGGGAACTTGACTTATTGCTTTCCATGGGTTAGGGTAGTGTGCTTGGTCCTTTGCTTTTTGTGTGCTACATGAATGACTTGGGCTCCTGGATATTCAAACATTACTTATTGCCTATCATGCCAATTTTGAGTACATAGATAGTTAGATTTGGAGTTGTTTTTTGGAACAATTCTGTTAGTGTTGAAGGGGTTTTTCTAATTCCAAAGAGAGCATTGCGTGTGATTCTGGGCATGAAATGGCGGGATTCTTGCAGGGGTGTTTTCCGGGGGCATGGTTTGCTTACAGTAACTGGGCTGCATAATTTTGAGTGTGTAATGTTCTTGCAGAGGAATAGATCATTATTTAATAAAAACATGCCAAAACATGACACCAGGTCACTTAATTTCAACTTTCCACAGCATAGACTTGCACACTCGGAACGAAGCCCAGCATACTCTTGTTTAAAATATTTTAATAAATTGGCAAATAACTTAAAGAAAATCTTAGGCTTATCATGATCTAGGAGAACTCTCATGGAATATGTTGTTAGGTTGGAGCCCTATACAGTTGTCGAGTTTCTTTCGTCATCTCAAAGTTAGGAAATAATGCATTTATGTTAGTTAAGTATCTTGCCTTGTTACTGTTTATAAATGTACATTTTTTGTTTCTCTAATTTTTGCTAGTGTGTTTTATACTTTGAATGTATCAAAAATGTGATTTTATTTTTCATTGGTTCTGGTTCTGCCACCGTTTGTTTATATAAACTTTTCTTCATAAAATGACCTGAGGAATCACACCCTGAAATATTAGGCTCAAGATTTTCTAGGCAATAGCACTTGAAAGAATTTACACAATTGAGGCACAATAGAAGCATACTGATTTAATAAAATACATATAAATGCTCTATGGCACGCCTATTACCTACACCTACCAATATACTTACAGATTATCAGCATAATGACTACTTAGTTCAATTTCGCCATTGTTCACTTTTTCCAATAGATCATCGTGATTCTTGTTCAAGTTGTCCCATTCCACCTCAACGCTTTGTTCTGGAATAATCGCAGTTCTCATTTTAGCAAAAAGAGGTTGCGATTGGAATATTTCTTGACTTATTCTGTTCGGTAGCTTTTCAACTACACCCTCAATACGTACCTAAAGAAACTCAAGCTCAAACTGAAACTGACCTTCTACTGATTTAATTCAATTCAAAATATGCTCTATTAATCATTGTCAAAGCTGAAAACTAAAGCTAGCAAAAAAAAACCTCAATAATGTAACATATAAACACACTTCAATATTTTTATTTATTTATTTTATTTACTTCAATAATAGATCCATGCATGTTTGCACTTAAATGTATAAATTTACACGATAAGAGTGTAGACTGTGCCATAATATTAAAATGAAAATTTACTTATAACTAGTAATTGCAAAATAAAACGAAACAAAGATAATAAAACAAACATATTTAAGATAATAAAATCTAAAAATCACAATTTTATAAATTTGTTTTAAAACATGAAGCAACAAGGGGCTTTTTATTTTTATTTTATATCACAGCAACTCTTGAATGTCAGTATCTTCTAGGAAATCACTTATAGTATAATAGCATATTTTAATGAGAAATTTTTTTAAACATACTTTCATCTTTTTGGTATTTTTATTTTTAAAAGGTTCAGGCAGGCGGATCCATATTTTAATAACCATATGTGTACAGTTCCTATTTATGTATGTGAAATCGGATCTTTCAGGAATAAGAAAGTTTTTATGTCTAGTGTTGTGCTCATGATCACACTGTAACTGCCCAAAGAAAGAAGAGAAGTTATTTCTAATAAACAGTATAGACTCATAAATATATAGGCTATAAAGTGTCAATATATTGTTTGTAATAAAAGCTTGTCTGCATGCTTCAAATGGTTTTATTTTGAATATAGACCTAAGACACTTTTTTGAAGAATAAAAATTCTGTTGCTTATTACACTATTTCCCCAAAACACTATGCCATACCTGAGCCTGGACTGCACGAAAGCATGATATGATGATAGCGCAGCACCAATGCCAACATTATTTGTGCGCAATGCGCAGCAAAATCTTGAAATACTCAGAGCCACTTGATCAATATGCTCTTTCCAATCCAATCTCCTGTCAATAGTCACTCCCAAGAATGGTAGGCTTTCCACCGATTCAATATAGATTATATAGATTGTTTTTAGCAATAGATTGTTTTTAGATAACCAGATTGTTTTTAGATAACCAGTCACTTAGGTCCACCAAAGTCCCCCTTACCTCTCCAACACACTCCTCAACATTATTCGAACTGCAGATTACGTTTGTATCAGCAGCAAACAGTATTATTTTATAAGTAGTGATGTCTACAATTTCATTAGTGTACAGGAGATAGAGCAGAGGACCCAGAATGGACCCTTGTAGTACACCCTGTATAATGGTTTTTTGGTTTGAGAGTACCCTCCTCCCCTGTGAGCTTATTTCAGTGACTATTAGTTAAATATTATTTAAATAGTTGTAATGCTGTTCCCCTTATGCCATGTCTTTCCATTTTTTCAAGAAGCAGGATATGATCAACACTGTCAAAAGCCTTTGACAGGTCCAAACACAAAGCCGCTGTAACTCGCTTATTATTGAGAGATGTTATTATAGTTTTAAGCGCCTGGTAAATCGCTGTCATTGTTGACTTCCCCTTACGAAATCCATTTTGTTGATCAGTTAATATGTGATTTACTTCCAAAAAGTGAATTAAGCGATCGAAGAGCAATCGCTCAAAAATTTTATTGACATTTGACGGTAATGATATTGGTCTGTAGTTCTCAATCTTTTTGCTCTCATTTTTTTCTGTGAATAGGTAAAATAAAACGGCAGAGACAAATAAAACGGCAAAAAATAGCATTATTTGTTACTTAATCAATAAATTCAAAAACTAAATAAAGCAATAAACATTAATTAAAACTGACAAATCTGCCCCTCATACCCTGCATCAATCCGACATATCAATACCATGCCATTTATAGATGGCACCAACCAGGACTGAACCCCAAGGGACTCCATGTTCCATGTTGATTAACCAATACAACTGAGTAATGAATACCCTAAACCCGTAGCGCTGAAGCTTCTCCAGTATTCTAGGATTCACAAAATCAATTAAGAAATAACAGAACACAGCTGCAGCAATATCACCATCGTTCACCCCTTCAAGTCCTGGGATCCACACTGATTACCTTTTAATATTTCATATTTTGAATATATTTATGTTTAACCAGCTTTTTCATTGTATTGGGTACAGTGGGAAGTAGATCAGTGGGACGCCTTAAAGAATGGCCTAACAAGACTTGTTTGTCTTCAAGCAAAGGAATCATTTATGGAAACAGTGGGGGCATTTAAAGGCAAATTCATGATGATAATGATATTTCATCCATTTACCCAGATTTTTTATTTTTAATGTTCCTACGTGTACTTGGATTGGTTGGAAGGGATGCCAAGGCGCACCATGCAGTGTGGGGCAGCACGGACACCAACCAAAGAGGTGAGTCATTATACAATTATTTACTAGGGGAGGGGCTGGTTGTTAATAACAGGGGCTCTGAACCAACCTTTGTAACTGCCAATAGGCAGGAGGTATTAGATCTAACGATCAGTGATAATCTCTTATCTACAAGAATCTCAGACTGGATAGTGTCATCAGAGCCCTCGTGCTCTGATCATACACATATTCTCTTCAATCTGAAAACAGGGGAAAGACCCATCTTTGAATACAGGGATCCTAAGTGCACTGATTGGGCTGGTTTTAGTCTTACCCTCAGGAGCAGATGCGGACCTCTATTGAAAAGATATCAAATCGTGATGAGATTGAGCTGGCCTCGGAGCAACTGAGGACAGCCATAAATACGGCTTATCATGAAAACTGTCCAGTCAAGACTAAAAGGGACAACAGAGGAACCACTTGGTGGAACAACTCCCTTGACAAACAAAGGAAGGAGGTTCGTAAACTCTTTAATAGAGCTAAA
>MU184820.1:0-33556 GCA_016904865.1 Pissodes strobi | reverse complement strand
GAAAGGGAACAACTATCTGTGAACCCACACAAAACAGTTATAGTACCGTTCACAAGGAAGAAAAGACTGGAAGACCTAAGACCACCTTCACTCAAAGGAGAAAAATTTGCGAATACAGTGAAGTATCTGGGAATTACCTTAAATAAAACACTTAACTGGAATGCTCATCTGGATAAAATTGCCGCAAAAGCGAAACTGTCATTATGGACCTGCAGACGCATTCGCGGCAAAACATGGGGCATACATCCCAAACAAATGCACTGGCTCTATATCGCGGTTATAAGATCAATGATAACATGTGGGGCAGTAACTTGGTACTCTAAGAGCTTACAGAGCTCCGCGAGAATCAAATTATCTACCTTATAAAGACAAGCGTGTCTGGAAATTAGTGCCGCTTTCGGCACTACACCCACGGCAGCGCTTGAGTGTCTTCTAAATCTGCCAACTCTTCAAATAGTGCTGGAGAGGGAGACTAGATGGGCGACGTATAGATTGACACAGGCGGTGATCAACAATCCGCAGGCGATCATCATGGTGCCCAACAGGCTGGAAAATGCCAATGAGCGGGACAGTGTGTTGGGTCTACCATCAGATGTTATGCCTACCAAAACCACCTATTACCATGCCTATGACGTCCTCCTACCAGAGAGAAACGAATGGGCGAAGGACTCTGAAAATCTGAGAACAGAGAATAGTTGGTTCACTGACGGCTCCAAGACCAATGATGATATGGGAGCCGCTGTATGGAATAAAAATGGGAAGGTTGAGCTTAAATGTTCCCTAGGCAAACATGCAACCATTTTTCAGGCTGAAGTTAAGGCCATTGATATGACTGCACAGTGGCTCATCGATAGAAACTGGAAAGGCAAGCCAATCAAAATTTTCTCGGACAGTCAAGCAGCTCTAAAAGCTCTTGATTCTAGCCGTTGTTCATCCAAGACAGTATGGAACTGCCAGGAACTACTCACCAAACTAGGGAGAGAAAACAAACTTACACTGGTCTGGATACCTGGACATACAGGATATGAAGGCAACGAAAAGGTTGATGCTCTTGCGAAGCAGGCGGCCGCAACGGCCTTCATAGGACCAGAACCAGTACTGGACAGGTGGACACAAAATCAATTTGTAGATAAATGGAGAGAGTTACCAGGCCTAACTCATTTAAGGTTGGCGGTGAATCTGCCATCAGGAGTGAGAACCGGACAGCTTCTTCAACTTGGCCGGCAGCAGGTACAGGCTGTAGTTGGCACTAGAATGCCGCTTGTGCTTGGAGGACGAAGAAACAATGGAGCATGTTATATGCCACTGTCCAGCAATGGAAAGAACCAGACAAACAGTCTTTGGAAATACTCAAATCACACTTGCAGATTTGAAAACCATCCACCCCAGAAAGCTGTTCGATTTCTTGAAAAGGATCGAGCCTCTGGCATAGTGGAAACACAGATGTGAGCCACAATAGACCAAGGGTCGCAGTGGAGGGTGCTATTTGGACCCACTCACGTGTACAAATACAATACGTGTACTTTACAACTCGCAAATACCATCAAGCAAAATATCTCCCGATTGTAGGAATGACAAAGGGTTGTTTTGAGGGCTCAAATTGGTCATTAGAACCATGAGCGATGAAGCAGTAAAATTCTTTGAGCATATCCGGATCTAAGTTAGAGCCTCTTAACGGATTATCAAGCGGAGTTCTTCACAGCCGGCCTCACCTGGATGCACTCATGGTGCACAGGATTTCAACTTTTCAAGGTTGTAGCAGGTCTCACTCCCACTGATAAGTCTTTCATGCAGGTTCTGCCTAGCAATCCAAACACCGAGCCTTTTTCTTTTCATAAAACTACTTTTAATGAGGTGAGACTAAAGTTGTCCTTAAATAACAGCAAGAGCAACTTTAACGCATCTAATAACGTCCCCTTAACCAGGCTTATAAATATCTGTATAGTTAATAACATTTTTCCAACTGTACTCAAGAATACTAAGGTCATACCGATCTTTAAACCCAAGGGAAGAGCAGATGAGCTATCTAATTACCGCCCAATTTCTCTTCTTCCAATTTTCTCAAAGATTTTTGAGTCGGTGCTAGGGGACCAGATGAGTGCTTTCTTTGAGGGAAACAATCTATTTCTGCAGAGCCAATTTGGCTTTCGAAATAAAAAATCGACAACCTTGTTGAGATTGAAATTGTTGCTGGGGCTATGAAGGGAGGTCGGGATTCCTATGCCTCCTTCTATGACCTCACAAAGGCTTTCGCATGGCCCTCATAATATATTACTTTGGAAATTGTCTGTCTGCAATTTTGATGAAGGGAATATAAGGATGATTGAGTCCTACTGGGCCGTATGTGTCTCTGAATGGGGACTGTTCTGGGAGGGAATCTGTGAGACATGGAGTGCCATAGGGCTCGGTTCTGGGTCCTTTGATCTTCCTGGTATATATCAATGATCTTGGTAACTTTAAAAAAGACCCTGAACTCATATTATTCGTTGATGATACCACAAACATCATCACATACCATCCCACTGACTCTCTGATTGCTTGGTTTGAGAGTGCACAGAGTGATATTAATGATTGGTTCCTAGCTAACAAGATTAGCCTTGACACCTCAAAAACTGAAAACGTTAATTTTAGTCTTTACACAAATTTTTCTCAATTATCATCAGATGCTCAAGTTAAGTTTCTTGGAGTGACCTTGGACCCGGGGTTCACCTGGGAGAAACATGTTGATTCTCTTGGTGGAAAACTATCAAGGATCATATATCTTATCAAAAGCCTTAGTGGGTTTGAAACGATGCCTACTCTGTTGGCCGCTTAAAATGGTTACTTTTCCTCCAACATGACATATGCCATACTCCATTAGGGCCATTCACCTCATGCTGAAAAACCTTTAGACTACAACGTAGATGTGTTCGTGTCATGGTGGGGATGCGTTATCGTGACTGCTGTCGTCAGTGTTTTAAAGAGCTTAAAATACTTACATATCCCAGCATGAATATTTTTTACTGCATTACTTATTTAAAGGAAAATAGGTCTCGCTTCTCTTGTCATGGCGACCTGCATAACTCCCAAACAAGGCAGCGTGAAGATCTACTCCCTGACTTTCATAGGCTAGCTAGAACCAGGAGGAGGGGCACCGATTACCATTGTATAAAATGTTTTAATATTCTTCCAATTCACATAAGGTCATTAGAGAACAAAGTATTTTCTCAAACAATGAAACAATACTTAACTGGGAAGGCATTTTATTCTACCAGGGATTACCTCACGAATGACTCTTCTAACCTCTGATGCTGTCTTGATGTTGGTGTTGCATTGGTTTCTGTCTGTCTTAAAGAGTGCTGCTGTGTTGTTTGTGTATAATGTATGTTTGCATATTAGGATAATGTTTTTATAATCCATATGTTCTTGTAATTTTAAAGAAGAAGAAGTCATAAAAGGTTTAAAACGTTCGGCAAGCAGTCTGACTACCTTGAATTCTGTCAACTTAGAGATCAATGTAAGGATATGAGGAAAACATGTCACGAGACATATATTAATAAGATTCACAGTGACATTAATCGCAGTCCAAGATCATTCTGGTCTTTCATTAACGAGCAGAGAAAATCTCATTGTCTGCCGGCGAGCGTCACTTATGGTGATTCTGTCAGTCATAATGACCAGGAGCTTGTTGACCTCTTTGCAGACTTTTTTGCGAGTGTTTATGGGTCTGACGCAGCTGACGAACAACCCTACTGTGAATTCAAAAATACAATTAATGTTGCCTCATTCGCGGTCACCTGCACTGATATCATTGAGAAGGTAAATTCTATGCCTTCAAAACTAACCTGCGGACCTGATGGTTTGCCCATATTTTTTCTGAAGAAACGCGTATTTACTTTGGCAATTTGCAATTGCAATTTTTGTTCAACCTTTCATTCTCATCTGGCATTTTCCCAAATTCTTGGAAATTTACTTACCTCAAACCAATTTTTAAATCGGGATCGCGTGAGCGTGTCACTGACTATAGGGCTGTTTGTGTCCAGTCAGAGATTCCCAAACTTTGTGATCAACTGGTTACAGAGAAACTGAGTTGGGAGTGCAGGCATTTTCTTAATCCAGAACAACATGGATTTATGAAGGGGAAATCAACTTCAACGAATCTGCTTATATATGTGCATTTTATAATTAATTGCATGGAGAGGGGACTGCAGGTTGACTCTGTCTATACAGACTTTTCAAAAGCCTTCGATAGGGTCAACCATAGCCTTCTCATAGCCAAGCTTAATTCTATCGGTATGACGGGTCCGGCTCTTGCATGGTTTGCTAGCTTTTTAAGGGGTCGCACCCAGGCTGTCAAATATGGCTCAGCTATCTCTCATAGAATACAGGTTCCCTCAGGGGTGCCACAGGGTTCCCACTGTGGTCCTATTCTCTTTAATCTCTTTGTGAGCGACATTGGCAACTGTATAAATAATAGCCATTTTCTATCGTTTGCCGATGACCTGAAGGTCTACCGACCTATACGGTCTCCTGAGGACGCCTTTTTGTTGCAGAGTGACCTGACATGTTTTGTGAAGTGGTGTCGAATCAACAAAATGGAGTTAAATGTCGGTAAATGTTTTCAGATTTCCTTCTCAAGGCTCCAGGATCCCCTTGAATTCCGGTATGAGTTAACTGACATACCTATTAACAGTACTAACAGTATTCGTGACCTGGGTATAGAGTTTGACGTCAAATTATCATTCTCTTCTCATGTCCAAAACATTGTTTCAAGAGCCTTGAAAATGCTTGGCTTTGTATGCCGATCATCTAGAGATTTTTCTATTAATACCCTTAAGATTCTTTACTGCTCTCTCGTTAGGTCTATTCTGGAATATTGTTCTGTAATATGGTCGCCTAACTATAAGATTTATATTGACGCAATTGAGAGAGTACAGAACAAATTGCTTCGGGTTGTCGGTTTTAGACTGGGTCTTCTTCGTGAGGAATATACTTACGATGATATTAGGGGATTTTTGGGATTGCAGTCCTTGGAGGTCCGGAGGATGTGTGCTGATTTGTGCTTCCTTTATAAGATTCTGAGTGGCAGCATTGATTGCTCCTCAGTTCTTCAATTGGTTAACTTGAGAGCGCCAAAGACTTATTTTTCATTCCCTTCCACCATACAAATTACGGCCAGAATGAATCATTGACAAGGATGATGAGGTCTGCGAATGCCAGTTCTGGTAATATTGACTTCTTTAATTGTTCAATCTATAGCTGTTTTCAAATCTAGGCTAAAATCTTTTTATTGAATAATGTGATGTTATTTGGAAGTGTTGTTCCCTTTACATTTTGTTTTAAATTTTATAAGTTAACTGTAATAGGAGAGAATTTGCTCTGAAATTGTAAGATGTTTATTTACTTTTATAAATGTAACATATTGTAAAATGTCTTGTACGTTGATAAATAAATAATAAAACATCTGATGTAATAGTTATGTTTTAATTGATTTTTATATATGTAGTCTAATTATTATTGTGTGTCATATTTGACTTTACTCTCTGCTGACCTGTATAAACATGATTTATATATTTTATACTAATAAACATTTTAATTTCATTAACTCATTCACCATCCTTCCCTCATTCTATTCCCAAATCCCCACAGTCTGCTTTCATAATACCTTTCTTTTGCCATCCTAATAGCATGTCTATAGTGGGAGTGGGAACGAACTTTCCTAACCTATGTAGATATAGATGATTGCTTTTTTAACTCGACTGCTTTTGTTTATTTTTCAACCTTTTAAGTGGAAAAATTTCATTAAAATTTGATATTAATGTCCCATTAAAACTCATAAGTGGATTGGAAGTCCACAAAACCGATTGCCAATCAGCCCTGAGCAGAGTACACTTGCAGTGTTGTAGATTCTGTCATCCCCTGGGATGAGACTCGCCAATATCGCCTCATCATCCGACAGAGCAGGTGAAATCTGCTATCCCAAAAATTTGTATCTTTCGAATTAATACCAAATTATAACATTTTTAAGCGGATTTCAAACGCTTACAAAAATGTAGCTAAAGAAGACAATTATTTGTATAATAATTATATTAAAATTATCTTCAACATAGAACAAAATCAACAGCTTCCTCTTCTGAAGATGATTCTAGACAAAAATAAAATAATAGTACCTAGAGAATATTTTTAGTTTCTTATGATTGGCCTCTATTGTATTTTTATTGATGATGTAAAGATCTACCTGTTTCTTACCTGTCTCGATATTCGCTGGGCATTGTTTCCCGAATATGCGAAAATAAAGCTTCCAGCGACTTTTGGATTTTCATTCTAAAAAATTGTTCAATTCAGAACTCAATACTTGCAATCATCTGGATGAATGATTGGAAACAGAATCAATATTCTCAATTTTTTTCAGTCAGAATAAATTTTGCCTTAGTATTAAAACACAAACTAGTCCGAATATCTTAGTTTCTTTACAATATGACAGAAACAAACTATTATTATTGCCAATTGTATGTTCAAACTGGAATACATACGAGATGTTGAACCTTGGGACTATTTGGGTTGGTGCTAAATATTATTCCATCATCAGATAACTTTTGAAGTCCAATAAACCTATTTTTGACCTCACCGTTCCTAAAAATACAGCGTTTGCGTAAGTTGTCTTAATTTATGGAACAAGCTTCAGGTCGAGACTAAAAACTTAACCTCAATAAAGTATTTAAAATATTCTTTAAGCCATAAAATATTGCTTATTTATACTCATATTGGTATATTCTAAATAATTAAACAGTAAACAAAAACAACTTCTCAATTTTAAATATATAAATCAGCCATAACTATAACCCCATAGGCTACGAATCAGCTGACGATGTAATTTCTTATTATTCTAAAGTTAGACATGCTTCAATTCTTGATTATGATGATATTGAGTTGAGTTGAGTTGAGTTGAGATTCAATTCGATGCAGCTTCACTTCCAGGTGTGAATGAAACTTCGAAATAAATGTAGTGATTTATAGAAACCACCAAGATACAAAATGTAGTTGCACAAGAAATTGAACTGGAGTTCGGCATACTGATCTTGAATGATTTTCTAATATACTATGGCATGCCTACTGCCAAAGTTGGGGTTAGGAACCTTCGGCAAAATGCACTAAAAGAGAGTTTTATCCACAATACCGAAACCGAATTTTTGCAATTTACAGGGGTTTCACTATCCATGTTAACATTATCAGGAGATGATTAAAACTTTAATTGTTCCAGTATTATGGATGCAACTCTGTTTTAGTAATAATACCTACTCTCTTCAAATACAAATTTAAAAGTAACATGGGCAAAAAGTTAAATATTTATTTTCTTTTAATAAACCTTCCTTGTCCTTAATATGGTTTATATTATTGTTTAGCAAAAGCTCGACTAACATCTGGAGATCAGAATACAGCAAGACTGATTACGTTTGGCCACAGACTGCATTGTTGAGCATTTTGTACATTAAATGGTATTTACCATGGATGGTAGAGAACTTTGTGATGAGATATGTAAAGCACAAAAAGTAATGATACTTTGGGGATATATCGTCACAAAACGCTGATAATTTCATGTCACTTACTTCGAAGCTGTTGCTAAATTAAATACAACAAAGGATGTTTTTGAATATGTTTTAAAATCGTCCAGCCATTCCCTGAGCATATCGAATGGCCCACAACCTTTCGGCACTTCAATCTTGGCAAGTCTGGAAGTCATAATTTTTCTTCTAGATTCAACTCGGAAAGTTAGCAATGTTCAGATTGCAAAATGCGTATTTCGAAGCCGTTGAGGAGCAGAGTTCATAGTTATTTTTTCTTTTTGGCATTTAGAAACAAGATAATTATATTTAAAAATGAATATGATATATTGAAAAACATAAACAAAAACAAACAATATGAAGTTCTTCTTTTCTTCTTTCATTATGGCTCTGCTCCGAATAGGCAGCTCGCCAGCACATTTTGGTATGATTATAGAAGAGGTTGCCCGTACCGCATCAGAGGGCTTCGGTGTTGCGCGCCCATTACATTGTTGACAAAGACCATATCTTTCTAGTCTAGCGAATTGCTGTCTGTCAACTCGTCCGTAGCTCAGTAGTTGGATGCTGGGTCTGTAATCCGGCGGCCTGGATTCAATTCCAGTAGCAATACATGTTTTCTTATTTTAAAAATAATGTGTAAAACGTTTTTTTCATCATTTTGAGAATGTGTTAGGTTAGGTTCTGTTGGTTGCGCCCCCGTAGCGAGCGGATGGCCATACGTGAAGTGTAATATTAGACACTTTTGTCAACAATGTGATGCGCGCGCAACTCAAAAAACCCTCTGATACGGTAGGGACAACGTCTTGTGATGGTTATGACTTTGTCTGGCAGATAACCATATCCCAACCGTTTACTATTGTTGATTATATGATTATTTAATTATTTTTACACAGACCTTATAATATATCATTTAAAAAAGACATTTGTTAAGACATCACAACAAAGAATGTTGAAAACTCTTCTCGTCCCGCGATGTGAGAAACATTCACAAATAAAACTGTTTCGGATAGGATCAGGATATAAATGCTATAAAAAATAATAATATTTGATGTTATTAAATTCTGTAATCGTTTAATTTGATTATATTTCAAGAACTTCACGCGAAATGCTTCCAACGCTTCGGTGGTGTAGTAGTTAGACGTTCGGCTTGTCATTTGTGCGCCGCGGGTTCGATTCCCGCGGGTCGCAACGCGTGTTTTGTTTAATTTTTTAAGGTTATGTTTGATTTTTATTAATATTTTTTTTCCTAATTTCGGGCAAACCTTGAGTTTGTTTTGTGTTGATTGCGCTCCCGTAGCGAAGCGAGCGGAGAGCAATGCAAAGCCATAATAATATCTATTCTTGTTTCGCCATTACGCATGTCCACGGCTTTCGCATCAAGAAGTTAGTGGAAGCGCTAGACGCTTATTGGGGCCATATACATATTCTTTTACAAAGACGAAGAAAGAATCCCTTGTCTATGTTCTTTTACGTATATGGTTTGTGCCTTAGATTAGGTAAGAATAAGGATATCGCGCATGACATTAAGCCAATGTATTGAAATTGAAGCCTTTTCAGAGCGTCGGCCATTATTTATGTGGCAAACACATCTATTGTTGTGGCGGTGCTATTTTGCAGTTATTTTGTGAGTTTTTGAACAACGAGAGATAAAAACTCAGATTCATAATGGTAAATTGTTCGGCATATGGTTGCAAGAGTCGAAGTGAGAAGAATGAGCCTGGAATTTCATTTCACAGGTAAATATTGTCTGCTGACCTTGTAGTTTATTTGCATATTTCTTGTTTTAATAATATTGTATAATGTAAAAATGGCTATATTATTTTACGACTGAAAATTACTTTAACTTATTAATTATTATTTATTACTTATAATTTCAATTCATTTATTGAAGTTACCCAGTAATTTATGTGGCAGCTGGTAACAGGCTTTTTCCCATGTTATCTGTCATCTTCTTTCCTTGTCTAAGACTTGAACTGTATCTTATCATTAAATAATGAGATTATCAGTATATTTGATTTGACAAAAAATGGTCTCAATAACTTAATCAGAATTTAAAATAACCGAAAAACAGGCAATTGCTATATTACAAGTTCTTTTTATTTCATAGGAACTATTTTTAACCAATGAAATTCTTGAAATTAACAGGTCTTTAGAAGTAATCTAGGGTTCCAGATTTAAGCAATGTGGTAATTTTTATTTGACAAGGGAAGGGAGTGAACAGATAATCTGACTCTACGGCTGCGCGCAGTACCTGTGATCAAAAATCGAACGGACGCCATTAATAGGAGCCAAACATTCAAAGCGGCACCTCCGTGTATTTTGGTGATTTTACTGATATTTGTTTTGAAAAACTCTCAAAATACTTCAATTTGTCCATAACAATATAGTGTTATGTTGTTCTTATGGCTGTAAAAGTCGCAATGACCGAAAGGAGCCTGGAATTACTTTTCACAGGTAAATATATTCTACACCTAGTTCTTGCTGACGCTAATATTTATTATTTATTTTCTTTGTGTGAGCTGAGATATAGATTATTTCAAAATATGATTACGACTATACTTCAGGCCGCCTTTCTTTGTAATTTTATATTAGCTTTGTTTCAGTCATGATTGCTAGTAGGTTTGTTCTAGCAGCTATTTCAAACCAAAGCCAAGCCATCCGGAGTTTGCGCATTGCAATATAAGCGACACTTAAATCGCTATGCGCAAACTCCGGATGGCTTAACTTTGGTTTGGATTGGGTTTAAATCGCTGCTAGAACAAATCTAATAAGAATCTCATAATTACCCTTGAAAATGGCCTGTCGCGCAGTGGCGTACATTGTTTTGACCTTTTAAGGAAGTGTATTTCTTATATTTCAATCATTGCATTTTGTGATTTAAGCCAGTAATAGAAGTATTATGGAGTATAAAATAACAGATATAATTTAGTGACAAGAATGTACCTAATAGGCATATGCCTGCTGGGATTATAATAAAATATTCATGAAACGCCACTGCTCGAGAATGCGCGAAGCCTTTGACGACGCTTGACGCTTGTCAAATCGTGGAGCCAACCCGTAACAGAATAGCTGCCGGTTTTACCCGTCCACTCCCGTCTCTTGTCAATGACTTTAATAAAGTCTTAGCACCATAGTTGTGCGATAGTCCAATAGGTGTAGCCGCTTTAAAAGGAAATACCTGCATTATAAGATCCTTTACACAAATAGACCACTATATAAAATTCGGCCTCTCCTATTGGTCGATCCGCATCGCCCTCCGCTCGCTTCGCTCGCTAAGGAGCTCAAGAAAAGAAAACTAACCAGGTGCTAACCCAAGACATACTCAAAGACAAGAAAAAAACTGTTTAGAAACATAATCTTAAAAAAATATATAAAAAAGCGACGGGGTTTGAACCCAGGCCGTCCAGGTGACCCAACGATCTAAACCTCTACACCACGAGAGATCTTGACAGAAAACACGAAGACATATTGTAATACGAGATGGATCGACCAATAGGAGAGGTCGATTATTTCATAGTGCACCATTTGTGTTAAGGATCTTAAAATCCGAAAGGCCTTTAAAAACATAGAGGAAAGCCCGACAGATGACGCTATGTACAATATTCAGAAATAGTTAACAAAACCATAAAGACAAGACAAAACTTAGTATTCTTTGTCTTTGTTAGTATTGCAGTTTCTCTTGTATTCTTGAATATTATGTGGCCTAATCAACGCCGTCTAAAGAAGCAGGCCGGATCATGATTAAATCTGAAATGGCGTCGCGCATCGGGAACAGGCACCGGCAATGGTGTTTTTGATGTGTAAACATCTTACGCGGTGGGCTATATGAGGGTAAATTTCGACAAATGGGGCGAAAATGTTCAAGCGTATGGGGACGGAAATGTGTAAACGGCTCTGACATCATAACCATCCGCAGTGATTTTACGAAGGCTCCTCAAATATTTGTGCATGTCGATATAGGATATGTTTACACATCAGTGTCTCGAGTACTAGCAGACTCACTCTTTTTTTTTAAGGTTGCTTGTAAAATGTTTTCTTTTCATTTTGAGCATACCTTGGGTGTTTTGGTTGGTTAGTTTTTGTTGGTTGAGTCCCCGTAGCGAACGGAGGGCCATGCGTGAAGTGAAATATTAGACATTCTAATATTGTAAACAAAGGCTCTATGTCACGCCCAATTATTTCGAGCGATAGTAAATGGAATGCATCTTAGGAACCTTCTCTCCTAAAGAGAGAGCCCGAGGGAGTTTTGCCTTAAACCATGGTTAAGGTGCCCCAAAAATGCATCAAATTCTTGACAATATGGCAAAGGAGGTAAAATGAAAAAACATTACTTTGCAACGCAGTTTAGGTAGATTTAGATTCAAGCCAGATTAGCTTAAGAAGGTTCAGGAGTGAGACAAGTTAAATCGCCACATCATCGAGAAAAGTTTTTATCCTTTGATTATCAAGCGAAATTTGGTACTTGACCATTAAAATTATATACATTTTACTCCAGAACATAAATAATATATTTTATGGTGCCATCACTAGCACAGCGTAAGTTCATTGTTCTAAATAGTCCCATGTAAAGACAGCGCTTTAACTAGTTTGCCGTTAAATTATTGAGCAGATTCTGTCAATCAGTAATTTCTGGATAATATGGCGAAGGAGTGAATAATTATATATTTTTTTTATTTGCTACGTGTCCTACACAATTTCAGTTTCAAGTCAAACCGGCTGAAGAAAATGTATTATTTTTTTCTCAATAAGGGAAATTTGACTCAAGTGCTTTTGGAAGCCCTTAATAACAGATGCCAAAGCTAATATTTTTATGGATACCTAAATTCATTGTTCAAAATATTATCTATGTTGAAGTAATATCTCTATCTGTTATATTAATGGATGGCTTCCCCAAGAGTGCTTTGGCCCAATTTCACTTATCAATTAAAAAAAATTACATCTCTTCTTCAGACAATTTGACTTGAAACTCGAATTGTGTAGGCCGTGTTGCAAATAGGTAAAATTGAATTATTTTTCCTTCGCCATATTGTCAAGAGCTTAATGCTTGACCTGATCTGTAGAGTAATTTAACATTATTAAAGCATTTAATCACTATTTTGGACCAGGCTATTTAAAACAGTGATTTAACACCATAAAGAATATTAACCCAAATTAACCGAATTTTAATGTAAATATTAATTAGGTTTCATGATTCGTTTTACAAATTAAATGCCTTTCTATGAAAATCGCCTTACTTTAAATAAAATAGCTGTCTTGCTGTATTTCCAAGAAAAGCTGAAGTAGAATTTGTTTTAGGTGTATTCACAATTATAATGTGCTTTTGTGTGTTCGTTGTGATTTAAAATTATTTATATTATGCTTTCTCGACTTACCTACTCTACCTTTTCATTTCGTATTTTCCTTACTCTTCTACCGTCCCTTGTAAGTACGCCTAGTACCAAAAAGACAGATGGATGGCTCCTTCTTCTTCAAGTGCCTATTCGTTACGAATATTAGCGATCATCCTGGATATGATGACTTTGTTCACGGCTACTCTAAATAGTTCGGTAGTAGTTTTTGAGAACCATGTTCCTAAGCTTTTAAGCCATGATATTCTCCTTCTTCCTGGTGGTCTTCTGCCATAAACTTTCCCTTGGAGAACGAACTTTAAAAGGTGATATATGCTTTCGTTCCGCATAATATGTCCGAAGTACTCAAGCTTTCTTCTCTTGATGGTGTTCATTACTTCCAAGTCCTTCTTCATTCTCTCCATCACTCCCTTGTTGGTCACTCTGTCCACCCATGATATTCTCAGCATCCTCCTGTAAAGCCACACTTCGAAGGCTTCGAGTCTTCTTTGTGTTGCCTCGGTCAATGTTCATGACTCCATCCCATAGAAAAGAATCGAGAAAATATAGCATCGAAGGAGTCTGATTTTGATGTCGACGTTGAGGTTGTGACTTTTAAACAGTTTAGCCATTTGGTTGGAGGCGGCCCATGCTTTCTCTATTCTACACCTGATCTCCTGTGAGTGGTCCCAATTATCATTGATCATGGCTCCCAGATAGGTGAACTGTGTTACTCTGTCTATTGGTGTGTTGTTGATCGTTAAGTCCTATCTTCCACCAGTTTCTCTACTGATTACCATGAATTTGGTTTTACTAATGTTAATTTCTAAGCCATAGTTACTGCTGACGTCTTTTATTTCGTTCATTAGTTCTTGTAAGTTGTTCATGTTGTCATTGGAAACCACACAAAATCATCTGCGTACCAGATGTTGTTCATTCGTTCTCCATTCAGCAAAATTCCTATGCCAGTATTCTCAAGGGTCTCTTTAAAGATGTCCTCCGAGTAGAGATTAAATATGAGTGGTGACGGGATACACCCCTGCCTAACTCCTCGAAGAATGTTTACTGTGTTGGTTTGCTCTTCCATATTAATTTTAATAGTAGCTGATTGATTCCAGTAAAGGTTTCGGATGATCCTTAGATCTTTATCATCCATCCCAGTATTCATCAAGACGTCTATCATATTTTCGTGTTTTATTCTATCGAACGCCTTCTGGTAGTCTATAAAACAGGCAAAAAAAATCACAGTTCATATCCCTACAGCGCTGGAACAATACTTGTAGACAGAAAAGTGCATCTCTTGTACCCATGCTCTTCATAAATCTAAATTGTGTATGTGCCACTCTTTCCTCGCAGATCCTATAGATTCTTCGATGAATGATTATGAGGAACAGCTTTAACATGGGACTCATAAGACTAATTGTTCTGTAGTCACCACATGCTGTTTCTTTGGTAACATTATAAATTCAGAGATAAGCCATTCTTTTGGAATGTTTCCAGTATTGTAGATGTTATTAAAAATGCCAGTCAAGAATGAGAAGGACTCTCTGTCAAGGAATTCCGATTGTACTCCATCCGGCCCTGGAGCCTTTCCTTCCCTTAGAGTATTAATGGCAGCACTAACTTTCTCTCTCATGATATCATGTCCGGACTCAGCCTGAATGGTGGGTGAGTCTCCTTTCTCATAAAAAAACAACTGTTCTATTTTTTTTTTTTTATGGCAGTGGCACACACACTAAAGGTAGATCCTATGGCGCTCGACGAGCGGTGTGTGTGCGAAGATGTTGATTGACACGGTTCTTGAATATTTGTAGGTTGTAATTAGTGGGAAACAGATGTCCTGGAAGTGAGTTCCACAGTGATGCAGTGCGCCAGACAAAGGAGTTCTGGTAAAGCGATGTTCTAGGTGTTTCTAGTTGTACGACGAACTGGTGCGCTCCTGCCGTCTGTCGGGACTGTCTGACAGGAGTTGCCAGGGGCGGGATTATGCGGGCCAAATCCTGGGAACATCTGCCGTGAAAGTATCTGTAAAACAGAGACATCTCGGCCACATGTCTGCGATGTTCCAGACTATCCAGATTCCGGGTCAACTCCGGATCGCCGACGAGATGCACAGCCCTCTTCTGAATAGAATCCAACAGCTTTAGGGTATGCTTTGGTGCGGCTCCCCAGATATGTGAGCAATATTCTAAGCACGGTCTTATTTGCGCTTTATACAGCAAGAGCAACTGCTGCGGTGTATAGAGTTTTTTGTTGCGAAATAGCGCACCAAGCTTCTGGAAGGCTGATTTTGCGATGTTAGCAACATGGTCATGCCATGACATATTGCTGTTGACCGAGACACCCAGCAGCCCGATTGACGAGGATGAAGGAATGGTCGATCCTGCCATAATGATGTCAGGGACCGCTGTATTGGCCCTCTTAGTAAACGTTGCTGCTTGGGTCTTTGCTGCATTGAACTGGACAAAATTTCGCTCGCCCCAAGTTTGAACTTTCTCCAGGTCTTGATTAATTGCTGTAATCTGCTCCTGTCTGCGGTGATGAGTCTCAGTCGCTGGTAAGGGTTTTTCTGATCTAAAGTGGGAGACAAGGGTACTGTCATCTGCAAAACTGTAAACAGGATTATTCGTTTCGATCAGCAGGTCATTAATATAGATGAGGAACAGAGTTGGTGAAAATATTGCGCCCTGAGGCACGCCCGCGTTGATGGTGAATGTGTCCGAGATGTGTCCATCGACTGCAACATGTAGGGATCGGTTCTTAAGGAAACTGGCCAGCCAGCTGCAGAGAGAGGCGGGTAGTCCCAAGGACGGCAGTTTGTTGAGCAGTCCGTCATGCCAAACTCTGTCGAATGCCTTTGAAATATCCAACGCAATCGCTCGAGACTCTCCGTAGTTTTCAATTGCCCTACTCCATATATGAGTGACATAGGCCAATATATCTCCTGTCGATCTCTCTTTGCGAAAGCCGTATTGATTATCGCTGATTATTCTGTTGCTCTTAAGGTACTTGAATAGTTGCTGGTTGACTACACGTTCCATGACTTTGGAGATTATTGGAAGCAAGGCAATCGGGCGATAGTTTGAGTGCGTGGTTTTCTTGCCTTTTTTTGGAACAGGTTGCACTCGAGCGACTTTCCAAGAGGATGGGTAAATCCCTTTTCTGTAAGAAAGAGAAAAAAGCCTGGAAAAAACAGGTGTTAGTTCGTTGGCGCAGTTCTTTAGCACGATGGCAGGTATTCCGTCCGGTCCTGATGCCTTTTGCGTATCTAGTTCTTTAAGGATTTTGCGAATATCACGATGAGAAAACTTGACTTCTGCCATGGTGGTGTTGATGTTCGGTATAGTGGGGAGAGTCTTGCTTTGGGGCACGTCTAAGGTAGAGTGCGATGAAAACATTTTGGCGAGCATGTTTGCTTTTTCTTTGGCTGTAGTCGCCGTGATGCCACGTTCGTCCGTCAAAGGTGGGAGAGACGTTTTTGTAAAGTTGTTACTTACTGCCTTTGCTACCGACCAGAAATTCCTGGAGCCACTGGGGCATTGCAAAAGTTTATTCCTGATCCTTTGATTGTGTTTGTCCTTAGTTTCGTCGATCACACGCTTGCACTCGTTTCTCGCTTCGATAAAATAATTGCGATTTTCAGCGGTCTGATTTTACTGCCAGTACTTATAGGCTACAGCTCTTTCGCATCTTTTGTCGAACCAGGGCTTTCCTTTTGATGGTAACTTGATGGAATTTGGGATGTATGCTTCCATTCCTGAGGAGATTACTTGCATGATCTCTTCGCAGCAGTCTGACGGGTCGTCAGTGGCAAAGCAGACGTCGAGCCAAGGAAAATCTAGGTAAAACTGCCTCAGATCGTCCCAGCTTGCAGAATTGTAATGCCAGATTTTGCGAGGCAATGGTGAATCCTTCTGTATGAGTGGCAATTCACAAACCGTTGTAATAAGTTTGTGGTCGGAGGTACCTAATGGCGGACCAACTGTAACCTTGTACTGGTCAGGATTGGTGGTCAGAAAAAGATCCAGGAGGGCGGTGAATTCGCCCCTCTCTGAGATTCTTCTTCCAAGTTTCTTTAATATCTTCTCTATCCACAATCAACTTTCCTGCATCATTTACAAGCTTTCCCACATTTTCTTTTTGAACTTTCCTGTAACTTTTCTCACCCTTCTATGTACAATGAACTCATCGAATTTGCTTTGTAAGGAATAAACTTTTGCAATGCCCCAGTGGCTCCAGGAATTTCTGGTCGGTAGCAAAGGCAGTAAGTAACAACTTTACAAAAACGTCTCTCCCACCTTTGACGGACGAACGTGGCATCACGGCGACTACAGCCAAAGAAAAAGCAAACATGCTCGCCAAAATGTTTTCATCGCACTCTACCTTAGACGTGCCCCAAAGCAAGACTCTCCCCACTATACCGAACATCAACACCACCATGGCAGAAGTCAAGTTTTCTCATCGTGATATTCGCAAAATCCTTAAAGAACTAGATACGCAAAAGGCATCAGGACCGGACGGAATACCTGCCATCGTGCTAAAGAACTGCGCCAACGAACTAACACCTGTTTTTTCCAGGCTTTTTTCTCTTTCTTACAGAAAAGGGATTTACCCATCCTCTTGGAAAGTCGCTCGAGTGCAACCTGTTCCAAAAAAAGGCAAGAAAACCACGCACTCAAACTATCGCCCGATTGCCTTGCTTCCAATAATCTCCAAAGTCATGGAACGTGTAGTCAACCAGCAACTATTCAAGTACCTTAAGAGCAACAGAATAATCAGCGATAATCAATACGGCTTTCGCAAAGAGAGATCGACAGGAGATATATTGGCCTATGTCACTCATATATGGAGTAGGGCAATTGAAAACTACGGAGAGTCTCGAGCGATTGCGTTGGATATTTCAAAGGCATTCGACAGAGTTTGGCATGACGGACTGCTCAACAAACTGCCGTCCTTGGGACTACCCGCCTCTCTCTGCAGCTGGCTGGCCAGTTTCCTTAAGAACCGATCCCTACATGTTGCAGTCGATGGACACATCTCGGACACATTCACCATCAACGCGGGCGTGCCTCAGGGCGCAATATTTTCACCAACTCTGTTCCTCATCTATATTAATGACCTGCTGATCGAAACGAATAATCCTGTTTACAGTTTTGCAGATGACAGTACCCTTGTCTCCCACTTTAGATCAGAAAAACCCTTACCAGCGACTGAGACTCATCACCGCAGACAGGAGCAGATTACAGCAATTAATCAAGACCTGGAGAAAGTTCAAACTTGGGGCGAGCGAAATTTTGTCCAGTTCAATGCAGCAAAGACCCAAGCAGCAACGTTTACTAAGAGGGCCAATACAGCGGTCCCTGACATCATTATGGCAGGATCGACCATTCCTTCATCCTCGTCAATCGGGCTGCTGGGTGTCTCGGTCAACAGCAATATGTCATGGCATGACCATGTTGCTAACATCGCAAAATCAGCCTCCCAGAAGCTTGGTGCGCTATTTCGCAACAAAAAACTCTATACACCGCAGCAGTTGCTCTTGCTGTATAAAGCGCAAATAAGACCGTGCTTAGAATATTGCTCACATATCTGGGGAGCCGCACCAAAGCATACCCTAAAGCTGTTGGATTCTATTCAGAAGAGGGCTGTGCATCTCGTCGGCGATCCGGAGTTGACCCGGAATCTGGATAGTCTGGAACATCGCAGACATGTGGCCGAGATGTCTCTATTTTACAGATACTTTCACGGCAGATGTTCCCAGGATTTGGCCCACATAATCCCGCCCCTGGCAACTCCTGTCAGGCAGTCCCGACAGACGGCAGGAGCGCACCAGTTCGTCGTACAACTAGGAACACCTAGAACATAGCTTTACCAGAACTCCTTTGTCTGGCGCACTGCATCACTGTGGAACTCACTTCCAGGACATCTGTTTCCCACTAATTACAACCTACAAATATTCAAGAACCGTGTCAATCAACATCTTCGCACACACACCGCTCGTCGAGCGCCATAGGATCTACCTTTAGTGTGTGTGCCACTGCCATAAAAAAAAAAAATTCCTTGGCATTTCTCATCCAATTCTTTTTGTTTGGCCTCTCGAATTTTTCTCTGTATGTCCCTTTGTAATGCTTTTGTATGTTGAGGAACTGTTCTTTTGTTTTCTCCGTTCTTCCATGAGTAACAAAATTTCTTCTGTCATCCTTGATTCATGTTTCGCTCCATCATTCTTCAGGTACCTATCTTTGACATTAGTTGTTGTTTCAGCAAGTATCATTATTTGTTCTTCTGTGTTATCAGTCTCCTCCGCAATCCGTCTGCATTTGTGGTTGATGTCCTTCTTTACTTAGTTCCTTACTGTGTCGTTCTTAAGTTTCCTAAAATTATATTTTGGTTCTTTTGTTTTATGTATAATCTTAAATTTTGTCCTGCAAGTGGATTGTGGTCCGACTGTATGTCTGCACCCGGGTATGTTTTCACGCTTGTGAAGCTGTCTCTATATCTTCGATTTATTAAGATATAATCTATCTGATGTCGGATGATATGGTCTACTTTTTCATCGTCTCTGGGAGAAGTCCAGGTGTATAGTCGTCTGTCTGGTAACTCATAGAAGGTGTTTGTTATTACTAAGTCATGTTGGGATGCAAATACACTGAGAGTTTCCCCCCTTGCGTTTCTAACAAAAAGCCCGTGAGGTCCAATGTGTTTCCCTTCTCTTCCCTTGCCTATTTTGGCATTGAAGTCACCCATTAAGATAAGGATTTCTTGTTTAGGGTATTTCTTTATAAGATCTTTAATCACTGTGATGAGTGGTAGGTGTATATACCTGTATTATGTTGGTGTTCACTGGTGACGTATTCAATTGTAGGAACATGACTCTTTCGTTCATAGGCACAAAATTAGTGATCTGTCTAGCAACATTCGATCCTTTCTGATAATCAATCCCACTCCGTGTTCGTACCTTCTATTAGTTGTTCCAGAATAGTACTCTCTATAACTCTCCATGTCGCACTAGCCGGAGCCGGGCCATCTCATTTCACTCACTCCTATGATCTCCATATTCAATCTTCTCATTTCCAACAGCGCATTCTGAATTTTACCAGCTCGGGCCATTGTCTTCACATTCCATGTGCATATTCTCCTAATTTGATTTGTTTACAGTTTTTTATTATTCATGTTTCCAGTCTTATTTGCTCCCCCCGGAGATCCGATCGGGGAGCTTGAAACTCCGGACTCATTTAATAAGAACATATCCATGATGTCGTACTAGGGAAAAAAGAAAATACTTGAGGTGGTTTCCCGTTGCCTTCCTCAAGGGGAGGATATAGGAATGGGATGTATGGATTTTGGTTAGGATATAAGGATAGGACATGAAAACCCTCCCGGTTTAGGTATGGGAGATTTTTCAAGGCTCGCGTTGGCAGGATCGCATCCCTGAAGTAGGCTTGTCTCTATCGGGAATACAGAAAGTGTCTATCCGCTACCAAGGATGGATGGCACCCGAGAACAAAGAAGATGGACCAAGCTAGAATACTAGAACTAGCAATTATCGGCCATTTCGTTGTGATAAATAAATTGTCCTTTCCGCTTTATTTTACAAGCTCAGGCAAATCAATTATCCTACCAATCTTCAATATCGTCTTAAATATGCTTAAAAGGAGCGGTATCCAGCGTAACCTATGAAATTACAGTTTATTTTAACTTGTGGAGCATTAGCTTTATACCCTTTATATACTAGATAAGTCCTAAATGATGCAGTACATATATTCTTGACAATATGGTGAAGTAAACTTAATTCACCTTTAATCTTTACAATGCAGCTTAAGCAGGTTGAATTTGAAGTCTAATTAGGTCAAAACGTAGTCCTTGTCCTTGGATTCCGATCATGGTCATCGGTGCTGCTTCAAACTGCTAAAATGTACATATACCTCAGACTCAGTGATCACAGGTCTAGTGGAATTTTACCAGATCTGGTGATTGGTGAAACACTTTTTAAAAAATGGCAATTTCTAATGATTTTAAAATTTCATCGATTTTTCACAAGTTTTGAGCATTTGGGCTCCCCGTGGAAGAATCGGACGTCATAGCCAGGGTAGTCTGTACAACTTCATTTTTTCAGATTTACCTAGCCAGAAAAATACCCATTCCGGTCGGGAGCAGCCGGATGTTGCCGTGGGACCATTTTTAACTGTGCCGTTCATAGATTTATAGTTTTGTGCTAGAGTCGGGAATAACCAACAGCACAGGCCAGCTATACTGGAGGTTCCCACCGAATACAAGGCCCCTCAAACTGGAGTATCGTGTAATACAAGCAGAAGGGTAGCTCTGCCTCTGTCTAAGGGCCGAAAGAGGGGTGTGCTGGCAAATTGCTTCGAAGCAGCGCCAAACCACTCAAAACTGGCCCTAGCACGGCACCTAATGAACCCAATGTATTATTTCACTTCACGCATCACCATCCGCTTGCTGCATGGGGCTCAAAGAACAGGAACTAACCAAAACTAACCCAAGGCATGCCCAAAATGAAGAAAAAGTACTTTTTACAAATAAAATAAAAACGACATCAATTGAACCCCGGACCGCCGTATCACAGGCCCAGCATCTAACCACTGAACCACCAGAGTACTTCCACTCTTCCAGACAATTCATTGCACCGCAAAGACATCGGTAAATTGAAGGCACATTAGGTGTCGTGCTAGGTCTAGCCCTAAAGGCGCCAACCCTCGTCAAGTAATGTCGAGTCGTGACTCGTTACTTTATGCAGGGATTTTCAACGACACGTACATAAAATCGATATTCGTACATTGGTCCGATGCATTGGTTCATATCGAACATCGATTGCAAAAATCGATTTTTTAAAAACATCGATACATTGTTGCCATCCCTATGCGTGGCTGACTAGAGTCTAGCGACAACAGCCGGACCCTTCCATACCTCCCCCTTCCTTCCTTCCTCCCACCTCCCTTTCGTCGACTTCCATGTCTTCGTGATGCAATCACTGCAACCAGTTGTTTGTAAGTCCGCAGATGGTCTAGGGGTCTGGATGGTTAGCCTTCACTTCGGCGACCCGGGTACAAATCCCGTCGTTTTTTTAAGGTTATATTTCTAAACAGTTTTTTCTTGATTTTGGATATGTCTTGGGTTAGTTTTGGTTAACACTTGGTTAGCTTCCTTTTCCTGAGCCCCCGCAGCGAGCGACGCGAGCGGAGGGCCATGCGAAAGGTGGGAGGAAGGAAGGAAGAGAGGAGAGGATAGAATGGTCCGGCTGCTGTCGCTAGACTCTAGTAAGTGTTTAAGTTTAAGATTCACTTCCGGTCCTGCCATCGAAGGACGAACACGTTGGAAACGGATTACAGAATTCAGCACGGGTAGTGGAAGCTTATTGCTTAGAAAACGTGTTCTAATCCTTCGGGGGGAATCTGGAAAGTCGTGTCGGCTGGAAGGTGTAAGGGGTGGGTCGCGTAGTGGAGGATGATTCCTACTAGGACTCCAGGGCTAAATTCCGTACGCGGTAGCGTGGCCTGTGGGCGGTCGGGGGCATATCCTGCGAGGATTTGGAGTCTCTGATAGAAAGTGGTTATACCTACAGTGTGCGAAGCCTCCTTGCATAGGAACTCAGTCGTGCAATTCAGTAGCTTATATTTGTGCAAAAGTCGGGAATCATCAGGGGCACAGGCCCGTCTTACTGGAGGTTCCCACCGAATACAAGGGTCCTCAAACCGGAAGATCGTGTAACACAAGCAGAAGGGTAGCTCTGCCTCTGTCTAAGCACCGGACGAGGGATGTGCTAGCAATGGCGTCGGAGCAGCATTTAAAGATTCTTTACACAAATAGTGCACTATGTAAAAATCGACCTCTCCTATTGGTCGATCCATCTCGTATTACGATATGTCTGCGTGATGCAATCGATTTCTATCAAGAGCTCTTGTGGTGTAGAGGTTTAGATCGTTGGGTCTCACCTGGAAAACGAGGGTTCGAACACCGTTGCTTTTTTTATTTTTTTTTAAGATTATGTTTCTAAACAGCTTTTTTTCTTGATTTTGGGTATGTCTTGGGTTAGATTGGGTTAGCACTTGGTTAGTTTCCTTTTCTTGAGCCCCCGAAGCGAGCGGAGGGCCATGCGGATCGACCAATGGGAAAGGCCGATTTTTATATAGTGCACTATTTGTGTAAAGGATCTTATAATGCTTCGGAGCAAAGCCATTAAACAAGAATGGAACATGGAAGACCATAGATATTTTTGTACACAAATATTCCTTCACGCGTTTATTCAGTTCTTGAAATGATCCCACCGCAGGTTTTCTTTTATTAATTCAACTTCCCAATAAGGTAAGCGATTAAGATACTTCTTAAATATATGTAAGTATTTATAGGTCATTTCATAATACTTATTTCATATTATGAAGTATAACCTCGCAGTCAAATTTGGGAATCGTTCGCTACAGCTGATGCTTGAAACAATCAAACACACATAAATTTGGTACTTTTTCTGCACGTCTGCAGGCTTTTCAAGGTTCAACCTAAGGTTTTTTTTATAACTTCAGGTCCCAATAAGATAAGCAATCGAAACCTTTCTCGATTGCCTGTAATTTTTGTTTAGGTAATTTTCAATTACTTACTCTAACTTATGAAATAACTACGCACCCACAAGAACCAAAATTCATAGAATCTTAAGTGAATTACTGTTTTGGAGGCCCGTTAAAGAAAAGTTTAGAGTAAACTTCCCCAAAAATATGTTATTTTGGGCTTTTAAAATTTTCGATTTGCTGGGTTTACACGTGTATATTTTACAAAAACGATCATGCGCGTTCCATGTAGGATTATAAAGTATTCTTCAAACAAGCAGAACAACATTAATACCTAAATCTAAAAGAACAAAAAAGCCCGCCTCCAAGGGGGGACGCCTCTGGTTCTCCCATTTCCGTTTTCCTTTCATCGAGAATCGAGCGCGTCTGCCTAATACGAACAAATTAAACATATCCAGCGAATTAAAAGGTTTTCATAGATATGACTCGTTTTACTATTTTGTAATTGGGGTCACGACTTGTATGCCGGTTTAAGCATTTTAAATACAATTTTTACAATAATTATTATCACAATAATCGATCCATTTTTTTCAATACTACCCCGCTTTGAATATATATTTGAAAGTCAGCTTTATACCCATATAATAATATGTTAAAAAGTACTAAATATTAACTGATTCATACGCCCTGTATCTTGATTCAATATATTATAATATATCTATTGCAGGAAACACTAAAACACAAACATATTTTTAATCAAATATGGTCCATAAAGTATAACGCGTTCATTAGTTAAACATCCGTTAACTAGGGAAACATTCACTCCCAAAATAGAAATTATAGGATCGTTTTAGGATTTAGTACAATTATTATGATATTTTTTACCGGGACCTATTTTCATCTCCCTTCATGAATGTACCAGGAATTTTGGTGTTAAATAATTGCATATATTCCCCATTAGCAGATCAATATTTTTCGTTTACCATTTTGATTTTAAAATTCACGCCCTGGGATTGGTCAAAAAATTATAGTGAGTAAATTCCAATACATTCCTACTAAAAGCACATCCCTACTATGTTTTTGACATTTTGAGCCGCTTTCCAGTGCAGCGTATGTTCTGGAAGCGTGCACCTATCGAGCACTGGAAAAAATTTGAATATTTCAAAGACATTAATGTCTTTGGAATATTTTGTTAAATTTGAGATTAAGATTAGTTGTGTTATAAATAGAAAATGTATTCAATTTTCGTATTTTGTAAAGTCAAAAAATACAATATATTTTATCGTCCTGTTTTTATTTGCTTTGTAAAAAATATAATCTAACTAACAGTTAGTAGAAGAAAATGAGACATGAAAGGAACGACAATCCCTTGATATAGAAGGCATAAAGGAATAAATAATGGGAATATGTGTTTTTATAGGAATTGGTAATATAATCATTAGTACTATTATTAGTAAATAACTAATTCGTTTTGGTGCACTTTTAATGCTAATGAAACTAACAAAGAAATAAACGTGATAAACCAATAGACTTTCAAACAGCAATTTCCGCAGACGGAATCAAAATTTCGAAGATTCCCAAACCTTAATTGCGTTTGATTACTCAGCCGTCACTATTATGGGATGATTTTTATTTTTCTGTATTCTAGTTGAAAGAACACTACACTGTTGCCGAAAGCTGCTCGGTTTAGGGTAAGCCAAATTTTAAATTTGGCAATATTGCAGGTAGGAAATATTACACAAATACTATGCACTTTCAAAAATTAATTTTCCAAATGTGAATCATCGATGGTAAAAACATCTGATCGGTAGCTAAACATCGATGTTCGGTGGCTGAATCGCAGGCAGGAATCTCGAACGCGGTTTCCGGCAGCTGTCAATTGTCAGTTAGTTTGAAGTAGGGATGGAACTCATCGATGTTAACACCGAAGGTAAATATCGATGCTCATAAATCAACTAGCTCAAAACATCGATAGTATCGATGTTTTATTTTATCCATGTTTTCATTATTAAGCACATGAACATTTTTAATATGATTGGTGTGTTTTATTATAATCCTCCTTTAAATGGCATATCATATAGTGAAACGATAAATTATTTACTGTCTAAACTTATACTCTCTATAAAATAAAAAAGTCGCGTGTAACGCATTATCGAAATGAGCTTAATAACATTAACCTATGGATCCAAACACACTGCAAATATATAATAGATAATCTGTTATAGTGCAAAACGGGTCCTCTGGACGTCCGATTCAATCGCGACTCGAACCTCTCTCACAAATAGTGCACTATATAAAAATCGGCCTTTCCCATTGGTCGATCCGCATGGCCCTCCGCTCGCTTGGCTCGCTACGGGGGCTCAAGAAAAGGAAACTAACCAGGTGCTAACCCAATCTAACCCAAGACATACCCAAAATCAAGAAAAAAGGCTGTTTAGAAACATAATCTTTAAAAAAATATAAAAAAATCAACAGGGTTCGAACCCGCGTTTTCCAGGTGAGACCCAACGATCTAAACCTCTACACCACCAGAGTTCTTGACAGAAATCGATTGCATCACGCAGACATATCGTATTACAAGATGGATCGACCAATAGGAGAGGTCGATTTTTACATAGTGCACTATTTGTGTAAAGGATCTTTAAATGCATATACTTTATCTCTATTGCGAGACGAAAATTCCATAAACCGTGTCGTTACGCGGCCTTGAAAAATCACTCTCATGAAACCAAAAAGTATTCACTTCAAAAAAAAACTTGAAAAACGTCAAGAAACTTAACATAAAACTCCAACCAAACCAAAACAATACCATCATACATTGAAATCTTCCATATTTATGTGTGAATCATCGATATTTCATCGATGTTTTGGACATATGATATGACGCCGATGATAAAAAGATCGAGCATCGGTAGGGAAACATCGATGATTTAGATACATCGATAATTATAGCCCATCCCTAGTTTGAGTTTTTGAATTGTAAACAAATAATATATGAATTTAATTTTAAGTTTAATAGACAGTTATTTATTTTTATTTCTGGACAAACTGCGTATATTTGATAAAATATGAGGCGAAACGACCGAAGAAAACGTTAAATTATGGTTTAGTTATTAATTAAAGCACTAATCAGATGATATTACTCAACCTACCTAGGGTAAGTAGGCACTTACCTTATTTACAGAATGTCCTGTTTCCACGTGATAAAGCAACAAGAACAGTAATAATTTTGCATTAATTTCATATTGTTGTTTTGCAATTTAACATAAAATAGCATCAAAATATCGTTTTGCTGCTTTTTTACTAGACTAGAATAATAACATTTAAGAAGCATTTTTTAATTCAGCTTGGGATTCGCCGGTTTAGTGCCTTCTTTGTCGCTTTCCTTAAGAGAGAAAAGGACACATTGTCACCCGGAGAATTAAAGCCAGCATCTAAGTGGCTGGGAATTAAACCCAATTAGACTGCACAGAGAAATAAATAACTCCCAGTTAAAAACTACATATTTTGAGCTAAAGGGTAAGGTACTTACCCCGTCATACGAAATTAAAAACCAAAGAAATGTGCGCAATAATTAAAAAAAAATAAACCACCCCCAGAACCAGAACATCTGCCATTAGTGTCATCACTGTCATCTGCCATCCCATTGGGCGTTTTCACACTAGCCGACACGACAACGACACGACAACGACAACGATGTCGGTGGACTCGTTATCTCATATAATTAAATGGGAATGCTTTCACACTCTACGACATGTCGGTGTCGTGTCGTTGCAGGAAACGACATGTCGTTGAGAAGCAAGAAATCCTGTCGTGTCGTGGCGATTTTCGTCCATATTTTTGTAAGTGGTGTGTGGAATCACTGATGTTTGTTTGAATTTATAGGTGAAACTAAAGAAAAATTACCAGTTTCAAATATGACATCGTTATATTGATTGAATTAGTGGAATCTAAGCCCTGTATTTGGGAGGAAACCCATGAACATAATAAAATATTAATTAAACTATCTAATATGTAGTCAAATGAATTTTTGCTCATAGGAAAATAATTAAAGTATGTACTTAATTGGGTCATAAACCAACTTCTCAAACAAAGTATAGTAAAGTCGCCTCTAAATATCTCAGTTTAATAATGGGATGTACCGTAAACATCTCGGTATTGTTGTATGTCCCCATAAATGCCTTTTTTTGCGCCTCAAATAAAATAAATATAATATATAGAATTTGTTAAGTACCGACACACAACAACTGCATGTGCCGTGTCGTTGAAATGTGTAAACCACTTGTCGGATATCGTGTCGGCATCGTTGTCGTGTCGTTATCGTGTCGTTGTCGTGTCGGGCAGTGTGAAAACGCCCATTAGCCTTACGGAGCAGGCGCAGAGCGATTTTCACAATGAAATTTTATTTTTGAATAGATTTTGATATATTGAGTTTTAACGGTTGGAATGATTTTATTTCTAAATTTAAATCATTTTTCTGTATGAACGGATTCCTCTTTTAATTAACGAGTAAAGCATACGTTATTATAATGCGGATGTTAGGAATAGGCAACTGCTGTGTATAGTGTGTTGCCTAACGTGTGGGCACTTACCAGTGGCGTGCAAAATTTTTCTGGGGCCCCCCCGCAGATTTTTTTACGGGCCCCCCCGATCATACCTAGAATTTAAAAAAAAAAACAGGAAAAAAACACATGTTTATATAATACATATTTATATTTCTTAATCTATAAAAAATAAGAATTGTCTTATAAACAAAATACATAGAAATCATAGTTTGTAGCCGCAAAAAAAGGAAGTTTGTAATATTCATTGATTTAATCTATCTACAACTTCTACATTCTACGTTTATAATATGTAGACAAGAATTTATCTGCTCCTGCGTCCAAATCTACATGCTTTGCCCTTTCGTCTTCTATAGAAGTTATTGCCAAGGAGCTAAGACGGCTTTGAGCCATCGTTGATCAAGTTTTTTATTAATTTTAACTTTGAGAAAGTCCTCTCAGATTCGGATGATGTAACTGGGAGAACTATAAATAATTGAAATACTGTACACAAGTCAGGCATGCTACTGATCAGTAATTAATTTTTGTCAAAGATGAGGTCTGCAAATTCTCTAATACTATGCATATTTTTTTATTGATTTGTTTGTATTAGTTCAGTAGCTAAATTCGGTGTTAAATCATCAGGGTATTTGTCTGTTAATTTTTTAGCTTTATTTATAATTTCATACTCTTGAGCTTGAAGTAATATTTCTGGTTTTAAAATTTCAAAATTTGAATAAATATCTTTAAATACCTCGTATCTCTTTTCAAATTGTACTGATATTATATCTAGAGATGCGTAAAATACCGATATCTTTAAATATTTGGTACGATTTTCAATAGGCTCATCAACAGCCATCATGTTTTTTTTTTTGTTTTCTTGCTTTCTAAGTTCGTCTCTATATTCCATTTTTTTTCGGTCCCTACGGACATTTTAAAAACATCTTCATAATTGTCTCGAATATTTTGTAGCTTAACGAAAACACTAGTTGTTGTTGCCTGACCAACATCGATTTCAGTGCTCTGTAATGTTTTTGAGAGTAAATTTACGTATTCAAAAACTTTACCTTGAAATGTAAGTACATATAAAGATAAACTCTAAATTTTCTATTTTCTTTGGCAGTGCTTTTGCCTCATCTTTATCAGATTTTTTCTTAACCACTACAGACAAGTTTGACAAGCACTTCACGACAGCTAAATAGTTCGTTTTAGCGATATAATACTATCAGCTCTTGATGACCACCCTTTAATTATATCATAAACTATACCAGAAAATACCTTACCACTCATATTTGCGGCTCCATCATAGCCCTGTTCTCTACATTTGCTAAGCGAAATTCCCTGTTCTAAAAATGCAAGCACTTCATTTTCAAAGTCCGTTGCCCTTTGTTCTATCATTTCGAAACATCCTAAGAAAGATTCTGCCACATTGTACTTCTTCTTATTACCCTTGGTATTGATGTACCGGATCACAAGACTTAGCTGATCTTTCTTACTAATATCTTGCGTTGTATCAACAATGAGGACGTTGTCCGGATTTCTTGCGATAACGCGAATACTCGATAGAATTTAAAAATTAAGCTAATTCGCCCTTAGATAGATAATTATTTAAATGCATATAAAACATGGGCTACAAGCTGTCATGCCAAAAATTAAATTAACTTTATACAAAAATTAATTTAAACATAACAATTAAATTATATAAAAGTTTTAATAAATGTTAATTCAATACAAAATTTGGTGAAGTTATTTAAGACAAATATATGAAGGGGCCCCTGCGGGGCCCCTCTATTCTCCGGGGCCCTCCCGCACTGCAGGGTCTGCAGGGGCTGGTTTGCACGCCACTGGCACTTACTGCGTTTACATAGGGCATTGAAACCGATTATTAAGGAAAAACATAAGCGGAAAACGAATTCTAATGGAACTAATCGGAAGTCGAATCCAGTACCATCATAGATTATTTTTATACAAATTTTTCTGATGGTGAACAGTGTGCTGCGTCTGTGATAGGCTCTGGTTTGTCGGATCATGATGCAATAATGGTAGATCTTCATATGCCCGTAAATAAAGAAAGTGTTTCAAAATATGGTAGAATCTATAGTATAGTGCCAGAAGCTTTAGCAATTTTAAAGCCGAGACTGGTCGGGTTGATTGGCAGTTAGTATTACAGGATTCAGACCCTCTTAATTGTTTTAATGATACATTGGTTAATATATTTAATAATAATTTTCCATTATAAAAATAAGAAAAAAAGAAAAAAAGCCGTGGGTTACTAAGGGACTTAATATGTCATCTAAAAACTTGAGATGCCTACACATGTTAAGGAAATACTCATCGTCTGAATTTGTTTATAACTATTTTAATGTATACAAAAGAATTTATAGAAGGGTTATTAAGGCAGCAAAGGAAAAACATTATGAGCATCGAATGGGATCGGCTCGAAATAAAGCAAAAGAAGGATGGAATATAATAAATGAATTGAGAGGGAAATCAAATTCAAATATTTGCCCAGAACCTACAGACATTAACTCAAGCGTGTTAAATACATATTATTGCTCTATTGCCGAAAATATTATTAAAGGAATGAATTCGCAGGTGGATCCATTATTGTTTCTTCTTGGTGTATCTGTTTCTGAAACATTTTGTTTGTTCCACACCGATATAGATGAGCTAAAAAGCATTTTCAGGGAAATAAAAAGTAAAAATTCTGCTGGTTTAGATGAAATGTCGTTGAGAGTGTTTTGGAACTTGTCGGAGAGTGCCTTAGGTTCACTCGCTGATGCTATAAATAAATCGTTTGATTTGGGAATTTTCCCCTCTTGTCTTAAAACTGGTTTAGTGAGGCTCCTATTTAAAGGTGGGGACGTAGAGGATCCTTCATGTTACCACCCTATATCCATACTTCCTACACTTTCAAAAATAATAGAAAAACTAGTAAAGAAGAGAATGATGTCATTTATTGACAGGCATGGATTGCTGAGGGACTGCCAGTTTGGCTTCCGGGATTCAAAAGGTACAAGGGATGCGATGTTTGCCTTGTTGGTTTGTACCTGGATTTGAATGGCGGCGATGTGGCTGGGGCAGTGTTTTGCGATTTCTCAAAGGCGTTTGATTGTGTCAATCGGGAAATACTGCTGCTGAAGCTTCGGTGTTATGGGTTTCGGGGGGTTGCTTTGGGATGGCTTGCGTCGTATCTGTCGGACAGGAGTCAACTGGTTAGATGGCAGGGAAGCGATTCGGAACTGCTTGTAAATTCCTATGGTGGGCCCCAGGGTTCAGTTTTGGGACCGCTCCTTTTCCTTTTATATATTAATGATTTAGCAAATCTTGATATTGCTGGTCACCTCACTTTGTTTGCGGATGATACCACGATTTTATGGCTGGACCAGTGCCCAGATAGGCTCAACACTCTAGTGTTAAGCAGTGGTGTGATGCAAATTGTTTATCATTTAACATTAGCAAAACTAATATTTTGTCTTTCAAGTGTGACTTACAGGATATACCTTTGGAAAGCAGCAGGCTAGAGAATAAGAATGATGTCAGATTCTTGGGTATTCATATTGACAGGCAGTTGAAATTTTCAGTACATGTCAATGTTCTTAATAAAAAATTGGCCTCAGCTTGCTATGCGGTTAGGTTGGTCAGTTTGGGATTGGGTCATTCTTTGGCAAGGCCTGTATACTTTTCTTTGCTAGAATCAAACCTAAGATATGGGATAGCGTTTTGGGGTTTTTGTAGCGGACAGCTACTGCAATCTGTTTTTGTCCTTCAGAAGCGTGCTCTAAGGTATCTTTGTAGATTAAAACCAAGAGACCATTGTAAAGCATTTTTTAAAAGTGAAAAAATACTTACACTAACATGCCTTTTTATATTAGAAACTGTAATCTTAATTCATAAAAAATATAAAAACATGGAAAATCGAAATGGTTACAGTACTAGAGCTGGCGGTGAACTTTGGCTTCCAATACCAAAAGGTGCTCTTGCTAAAAATTCACTGATTTATGAGAGCAGAAAAATTTATAATCATTTGCCTCTATTGTATAGAAGTGTTCAGAACATTAAATTGTTTTCTGGTAGGGTTAAATTGTTTTTGCAGGACAAGGCATATTATACATTAAAAGAGTTTTATTCTGAAAAATTTTAGCCTGGTATGGGTGTGATTGTTTGTTTGTGTGTTTATATGTTTACTTTTATGATTTAGTACACCCTTATGTATTATTATCTTTATTACTATTTTTATTTTTGTGTACTTACATGTTTATATGATTTATTGTCATATTGTATTGTTTGACTTATTAGTTGCTGTTTGTTTTATAATTTAATGACTTTTAATAAGGTTTCCCTTATTTGACTTACCTACATATTTTGTTTAGAGTAAGAAGCTTTGTAAGTGAGACCATGTCTTTGTACAATAAAGCATATTTGGTTTGAAAAATAAGCTAAATTTTAGAGAGGGGGAGTGATGTCGCTCTAATACACTTTAAAGTATTTTTAAATTTTTTATTTTAATAAAACAGCATTTCCGTTTACAATTTTGAAGTAACATTTTTTCAGAGACCACAATTTGACAAGGTGTAGAAATGTGCTCACATTATGATGATCCGCGTTAAAAAATATTGATCGTAGGTACCTACCTACATTCTGGATGAAAATAATGTGAAAGTAGTTCTAAAGCATCTTCAAGGTTCAGAAATCCGATACAAATATTAATAAAGGGCTAACAAATAATAATTACAATTCTATCGAAATGAGAATGATTTAGTAATAAAGCAGGCCATTTATCAGTGTATTGAACAATAATAATATCGCTATATTTAAAACAAGTGCCTCGTCAGCGGCAAATAGGAGTCCAGTCTTATTTTAATCAATGGCTGTACCAGCTAAACGCTGATTCCACAATATCGAATTGATATTCATATATTCGCAAATATACCATTAAATTAAAGACAGCGAACCTAAGCATTTTGTAAATCATCGAAGAAAAGGAAATGAGATACGAAAGGAAAGATAAATCTTGTATCACCTGATCTCGATTTAAAAACTAAAACGGCTCGGGGCTACCTACGTAAAAGATGAATGGTACTACCTGCCATTAGTAGATAAACCATTTCCGGCGATTTTTAAACCGCGCTTGTTTAGATTAATACCCTATCGGGTCGTACAAAAATATGGTAATTTGATAATGAGGCATGATGCCCATTAGGTGAGCAGAGGCGCAATTTCAATTTAATTCGAACCAAATGAGTGAAGCTTGAAGCTCTTACGACCGTTACGTGTCCATTAAGGCCTTTATTTTTAAGGTGAACGTGTAAGGTTTTGCAATGGGTAAGTTTCGATCAATCAGTCATAATCAATATTTATTATTTATGAGAGACGTAAATAGAAAAAAAAATTATGCCAACAATCCCACAATTTAGGCTTAATATTAAATTTTGTCTCGTAAATTCCCATGACATTTTCGCAATCTTATCACCTAAAGATAAACTTGTGTAATAAGAAATCATGGGCACAATATTTACCTACTTCGAATATCTGCGACTGTATTATTAGGCGGTCTTCTTAATTTCGTTCTATAGTTACACAAGAAGTCATCCAAGAATCAATAGTCTTAGAGCCTATATGCTTGT